>JAFEMH010002052.1:0-62500 GCA_022495995.1 Adenophora triphylla var. japonica | reverse complement strand
CTAATTTAGATCAAGTCAGGCCCAATTTAAAAGCCCATACTTTTTGTCATAACGGCAAACCAGAGATGGCAAATATCCGTTGGCCCGGCACGAATCGGAGAGCTGGGCTTCACGGACTTCAACTTGGTCTGGCTAGTAATAGCATGTCTTACGGGGTTAGCTTGACCCAAATCTTAATTTAGTCTGCCGATGGGTCGCAAAGCCGGATTGGCATGTGGCCCAAATGGTAATATCTTACGCCCGTCCGTCTTCTGGCATGCGGACCTACGAGCCATGCTATCTCTTACGGAAAATGGTCGTGTTGGGCTGGGTTGAGCGTATTTAGTTTCGATCCATGGATAAAAAATAATAATTTAATTTCACTCTTGATTATTATCAAATTTTAACTTTTTGTTTATTTATTTTGGGACTCTAGACAATTGATTTTTTTTTCTCAAATAATTCTATTTAAAAAATTTATATCCCAAAATAACTCACATTTGAAACTATTTTTCAAAATGTCCCACTTTTTAGAACTCACTATATGGTATAGCGAGTTCAACATATTACCGTTGAAACTCGCTACACGGTGTAGCAATTTTTGTTTAAATAGGGTTTGACGTTTGAATTAATCAGTTTAATTATCTAAAGCAGAGCTCGCTACACCATGTAGCGAGTTTGACCGGTCACACAGAACTCGCTACATGGTGTAGCGAGTTTAGAAAAATCAATTTTCCCCTTTCCGACTTACAGTCTGTTTTGAAAGAAAAAAAACCGAACTTGCTTGCCGCCGATAGAAGAAGAAAGAGAGAAGAATGAGAAATTTAGTCATTGTTATTTTCATCAAATTCAAGCTTTTCATTCTCAAAATTTCGTTATTGTAAGTTTACATTCATGTTTTTTACTTTATTGTGTGTTGATTTTGGTTTGATTTGAGTATTTGTTTACTTGCAATTTAGGTTTATTCAACTCAATTGTTGATATATTTTGAACTCAATTGTTAGTATACTTTGATTTGAGTTGTTGTATATGTTGATATTGAACTCAATTAGTGTTGTTATTGAACTCAATTGTAGGTATATTTGATCTCAATTGTTGGTATATTTGAACTCAATTGTCGTATATTTGAAATTATGGGGTTTAGAACTCAATTTGTGGGCTTTTTTGAACTCAATTGTTAGCATGTTTGTTATTTCATTTAGAAGTATTTGATATTAAAATTGGGTTTATTTTGTTGAAACAGATGGATATCTTCGTTGATCATGGGCCTATCGATAACTCTGTTTTAACTGAACCTGAGAACCACATAGCTCCTTTTATTTGGGCCGGACAGCAGGTTACTATTTCGCTCTCATTTCGTCGTGGTGCCTCCTTGCCGAATAGATTAGCTCCTAGGATATTGTTTAGATTAGCCGAGAGTGACTTTAGTGGAATTCATTACATAAGGAGAGTTCAGTATGATTATGGGTTGTTGGAGGCCTTGATCGAGAGATGGCGTCTGGAGACCCATTCATTTCACCTCCCGGTTGGTGAGATGACGATTACCCTAGATGATATCGGCATGATTTACGGGTTACCGATTGATGGGGATGTTGTTACTGATGCTGATATCCCAGCTCTTATAGACTGGCGGGTGGTATGTCACCAGCTTTTAGGGACTGTCCCATCTCCCGAAGATATGGATGGCAGTAGTCTAAAGCTATGGTGGATTATTAGTCAGTTTCCACACTTCCATGACCTCGCTGATGATTCCCCCAATGACATTGTTAATATGTACACTTGGGCATATATCATGCTCGCCTTGGGTTCTTCGGTGATGCCTGATCGTACTAACAACAAGGTTAAGTTGTATTATTTCCATCTGCTTCGGGAGCTTTCGAGGGTCTAGATGTACAGTTGGGGAAGTGTGTCGCTGGCTTTTCTATATCGAGAGCTGTATAGTGCGACTAACCATTTGACGAGCCAGTGCGGTGGATTTCTCAACATTCTACAGTGAAAATCCATGCCTCACTTGAAAGTACTCCACACAACGGTAGAAGGCAATTTCAATAATTGCTGTGATTGGCATCCCACGGGCTCCCTTTATGACACCATTGAAAACCTCAGACATGTTAGTAGTCATAATGCCATATTTGTAACCACCATCATGTGCCAATGTTCATTTTCTGACATCTAAATTCAGAAACCATGCAATTGCCTCGGGGTTAATTGAACGGATACTCTCTAAGGTAGATTTCAATTTTCTATCTTGACTTGCTCTACCCGCTCTCCAAAATAGATACTTCAAACCTTCCCCTCTATGCTTATCCAAGAAATTTGCTCGCATATGTCTCAAGCAATATCGATGATGCACATTTGGCCACCACGTATCTTCCGCTATAGTCTTAAGAATGCCGTGATGACGGTCAGATATCAAGCACACTTCACGACTCTTTATAATATGTCTGCAAATAAGATATAAGAACTGACGCCCGTTCGTTCGGTCCTCTTTTTCAACAACAACAAATGCAAGAGGAAGTATACTGTCTTGGGCGTCAACACCCATGTCAATCAGTATTACCCCTTTATATCTGCCATGAAGGAATGTTCCATCAACATAAATGACAGGCCGACAATGAGAGAAAGCTTCAATGCAAGGCCCAAATGCTCAAAACACCCGTTGAACACATGTGTAATTTACCGACAGTAGGAGGATGAGTATACTCAATAATTGTTCTGGGGTTTTATTTTTGGATGGCTGCTAGTACGCGGGGTAACCTTATATAAGATTCCTCCCAATCTCCAAAAACCTCTGAAATGCCCTTCTGCTTTTCACACCATGCCTTCTTATACGTAATTTTCTTTCCAAACATACCACTGATGTGTGCAATAATAACTCCAACCTTGATATCTGAATTGGCCTTAATAAGACTAACTACTTGCCGACCAATAAACTTCGCATCTAGGTTGGAGTGATCTCGACTTTCTCCAGAATATAAGCAGCAATGAGGAGCCTTATACTTGGTCACTTCCCAATAGCCAAACTTCCTCCTACTCACACGAACACAGAAATTGCATGGAAAATTTTTCAATAGACATTCAATTACCCATGTATGAGTTGTGTTCTTTCTTACCCTGAACTGGCAATTGATGCGAATATGGTACCTTTTTATATCAAATTGCGCATCGTTCTTGCTAGAAAAGCGTACCCCTTTAGCAATTTCATGATTCTCCGGATCCCAAACTGGAAAATTGGGTTCATTATGATAATCAATGAAGTCTTCTTCTTGTCGAGCAGAACAACCAATATCACTATAAAAAGGATAATCTGCTCTCTCATACCTTCGATTTTTCGGCGCTTCATAATGAACCAAATGTATTTCCAAGTCATCATCAATCGACCCTTTATCACCCTCTCCCAAATCGACATCAGAATCACTACTACCCTCATGATATTCATCATCATCATCATCGTCTAGCATTGCATCTACATCAGTGTCTTCTTCTTCTTCATAATCTACATCATCTTCAGAATTATCGTCATTAACATGATCATTTTGGCATACCCAATCATTATAATTTGGTGTTTGGGTTAATGCAAGTGTTTGGGTACTTGGGCCAACCCCTGCATCACGGTTACCACTTGGTGAATACCCATAAATGGTCTCTGTGTGCAGTGTTTCAAACTCTGGATAACGTCGATTTTCAATAAATTTTACAACCGCATACAGCTGCAAATTACCCATCCCCCCAAATTTAGCTAAATGATCGAACATTATATCCATACACGCATCATCTTCAATATGGAAAGGAAAGTACTCACCAATCTCGCTATCAAAAGTATGAGGACATCTATAAATGACTTCCTAAACCCGCATTTTTATATAATTCATCAATCAACTCATTGTATCTCCATCGACAATTAGCCCTAATTACACATTTTGGTCCTTTTTTAAAATGAGGACCATCAAATGGTTGTTTATCATCACCGTTCATCTTTAACCCTACATTAAAATGATTGGACCCCCGTTCATCTTTAACCCTACATTACGAAATCAAAGTGTTAAAACCTATATAACAAAATCCTAACATTTAGATCTATAATATACTAAAATACAGTTAAAAACTTAAATTTTATATCTAAACACAAGCGAAAACAATGATTAAGATGATATTAGTTTACCTTGATTCTTGGTCTTCAACGATTCTGACGAAATTAAATGATGTGAAGATTTGAATTTTTTTTTTAGAGTAAATATAAGAGGATATGAAAATAATAATGAATCTGGATGTGGAAACCTTATCTACTGGAAAAATGTCATTTTAAACTCGCTACACCACGTAGCGAGTTATGTGTGACTGGTCAAACTCGTTATATGGTGTAGTGAGTTCTGCTTTAGAAAATTAAACTGATTAATTCAAACGTCAAACCCTAATTAAACCAAAATCGCTATACCGTGTAGCGAGTTTCAACGGTAACATGTTGAACTCGCTACACCGTGTAGCGAGTTCTAAAAAGTGGGATATTTTGAAAAATAATTTCAAATGTGAGTTATTTTGAGATACTCCCTCCGTCCCACTCCAAGCGTCACTTTTTATCCAAAAGGGTGTTCCGTTTGAAGCGTCACCCTTTCCTAAAAAGGAAATGTTTTATTAATATTCTATTATCCCATCCACTATTTCCTCCACTAATTCTCTCTCCTCTACACTCACAACACTTTTTAAATTTACTATTTCCTCCACTAATTCTCTCTCCTATTTTCAAATTACACTCACAACATTTTTTCTTCCCACCTATTTCCACCTATTTCCTTAATTTGCGTGTCGAGCTAAAAATGGCGACGCTCTTGATGGGACGGAGGGAGTATAAATTTTTAAAATGAAATTATTTGAAAAAAAATGATTGGATAATTATTATATTTCCATTAATTATTGAGCAATTTTGCTTATGATAATTAGATAGATTAGACGTGTCAGGCTATTACTGGGCAGCCCACATGTCCTCCAAATTAATGTAAAAAAAAAAAAAGTGACGTTTATAAAATCGCAATATATAAATCAAATCCTGAGTTCGAAACTTCACCACCGCATACCCAGCTAACCGATCTCCCTCCGTTCGCATTTCTCTCACGCTGACACACAATTCAGATGGCCATGGAAGGAGGAGGCGGCGGCGGAACGACGCTGTCGGAAATTTATCAGAGCTCGAAGCGTTTGTTGCTGAAGAGCAGGGATGGCTTGGAGAGGCTTGAGCGCCTCGAACTCTCCTCTGCAGGCTCTGCTGCCGCCGCAACCATGGATTCGCCGGAGCTATCGCTCCAAAGAGACATCGCTCAGATCCAATCGCTTTGCGTCGACATGGATCGTCTTTGGCGTTCGGTTGCCGCCAAATCTCAACGTGATCTCTGGAAAAGGTTCGTTTTCGCCTTTTCCGACCGTGATTTTTTGTATCCGTTTCCAATTCTTCAATATTTATAGCAAAATTGAGTAGTTATAAATTATGATTTCTAGTTGTATAATGGAAATTGTAATGAATCTGCTGATGGTGTTATTGTCGTTGGTTGATAGTTAGGGGCCTGCGATTTTTGTCTGTGAATTTTGCTTTAATAGATTGTCTATGCATAAGTAGTTCATATTTCTATGGCTTAGGGATTTGAAGTGTGTTGCCATTGCTGTTTATTTCAAAGGTAGACAAGCAGATTTCATTTAAAATTTCGAATTCAAGCATATATTTCACATTGTAAAACAATCACCTCTAGGAATTAGGGCAGAGTACTCTTGAATAAGGCTTTGCCTGGCTTTTGTTAGATATCATGTTTGCAATAACACTTATCCATATAGAATTGCCCCAAACTGTAAACAGTAAGTATTTGATCATGCAAGTAGTATATTTTGATAACATGATGTGAACTTGTTTGAGGTTGATTTGGTGATATACACAAATTCATAAATAGATCAAAATATTTTGAAAATCGGGAATTGATTAATGTGTAAGAAACTTTGCCATACAAGAATGCAATCATATTCTTGGATGTAATAATACTCATCAACCTGTTCAATATGAAATTTGGATTGGGGAATGAAGTGCCTAAAATGTGTAGGACCATTAAATAAGATCATGATGTGAAAGAAAAATAGAATGAACTTTTGGAGTGAATTGTTATACACAGATCTGAATCAACTGTGTCTTGAAATGGCTCGGGGCTTTTTCCTGGGAAGCTAACA
The DNA here is from genome assembly GCA_022495995.1 of Adenophora triphylla var. japonica. Classification (NCBI taxonomy): domain Eukaryota; kingdom Viridiplantae; phylum Streptophyta; class Magnoliopsida; order Asterales; family Campanulaceae; genus Adenophora; species Adenophora triphylla. The sequence continues at coordinate 56,317 of JAFEMH010002052.1, read as the reverse complement.
ATGGAAGCCATCTGTTCTGAGAAGATTGATGAAAGAATATAGAGAGGGAAAGAAGAGTTTTTAAAATGTTTTTGTTGGACTTAGTTTCAGAAGAGGAGTGGGTGCTGAGAGAGATAGAAGAGCTCTAAGTGAGATGCATTGATATGATGGGCACAAACGTAGGAGTATTGTTCGAACTAAAAGGGAAGAAATTATGAGTTCCAAGTTATCCAGGATCAGAAAACATTGACTATCAGTTTTGCCTTAGTGATCGGTGACTTGACTTAACATTTTCAAGTTGTATCAATTTTAGTTTTATATGGTCAGTGAATACAACAAATAAAGTTGTTATTTAGATTCTAGTCGATTAGTAACCCAGAAAGAATGATGGCAGATATTTCAGTCATAGGATACTATAATTGAGAAAGGTATGATGATTTTTCCAGCAGCAATGACAGTTGTGATTGATTTGATTCATGCTCAAGTAGATTAGGAATATTGTATCAATATTTCGTTCTTATGAGTAACTTCCTAAATTAGTAATGAAAAGCTGACATTAGTTTTAAACTTTCTCCAGGGAAATCAGGATAATCAATAATGGTTACATATTAGTTTTTACTCCATATAAATCTGGATAATGGTATGTGAAAACATATCTTATACTTAAATTGCTATCTGAACAGGCCTGTAGATTGTTAAAACAAGCATCTAAGAACTGGATATAGATCGTTGGCAATTTGGACTTAGAGATGGCTATGATTCTCCTATGTATTTCTCTACTTTACGACTTCAAAAACTGAATACATGCTTTATTTTCATTTATAGTTATCCTTGATAACAATTTGTTTCTGAAAATTCCATGAATGAAAACTCCTTCCTACTTTAATTGTAAACAGCAGTAATTTTTTGTTCTTCAGATTAGGGAAAATAAGAAGCAGGTTAATATACCCTGTAAGCTCTATGATTCTAATCAACTTTTTTTTTTTTTTACAGGGGTGAAACTTAAGTTCTTGAATTTGCATAATTTGGTGATCTTTGCTATATCCTTTTCCAATCATGTGTCTGGGTCTTGTGAGGGGAAAGAGAGGTGCCGTGTTTTCTTTTCATGCATTGGTTCTTGAGCACATATGTTCAAACTGGGATACCTCTCCTACTGACATAACTCTGTCTTCTCTTACTGTATCTAAAACATCATGAGCCATTGCTTTTATTTTTATTTTTATTAATCTTTTCTCATCTTCCTAGGTAGCTATCTCTCTCTAGAATTATCATTCTGATTCTAGATTCGACTCTCACATATTCTAAAGTAATTTTCCACAACTATTAACCAACTCACAGGACCAAATAAAGGGGAAGCTGGCCTCCTATCATCTTTAGTCCAATTAAATAAAATCGAGTGGTGAGTGTAATGTGAGTAGAACAATGCGCTGAACACAAGTGAATAGTAGGAGGTGTGCCTTTGTCCTGATATGTCACCATGGTCTTATAGTATTGGCTTGACACATCAATTGTCACTTGATACTATTGTTGTCCTATGTAAGGCAGTATTAGGTGGAGGAATTGGTCCTGTTATTCTTTGCTAGTCAGTTCTACTTAGTTATTCGATTGATATGCAGAGTTTTAGTACTTGTATTTACCCGTTTTACTAGTGTGTTATAAGAAAATTGTTTTTTTTTTCCTGGCTTTTCTGAAGTCCAGCCAACACCCAGACTGGTTGTGACTCTATGGTTATTAGATTTCATCATTTTGAAATTGATCAAAATTGTTTTACTAAATTGTTTGATTTATTTATTTTTTGTATCTTTCCATATGCTTTTGTTTTCATGTTTCTCTTGATTTTTCTTCACAATTTTTTTCTTTTAAACGTCTCTTTTAGGCGTCTTTCCGTTGTCATTATTATTTTTCATTATTTTTACATCTCTTCATTGACTATTCCATTCGATGATTCATATTAGCCGGTCCCAAATCATTTTGGGACCAAGGCTATGTTGCTGTAAAGAAGTCTTAAAATGAGGACTTCCTCTTTAGGATTTTCAAACAAATGGTCTTGTTATTTTTTAGGAGCTCTATGGATATTGGAGAGTACATTTTAGCTTTTACCTTGTGATCTCAGATTGTCTTGATGTTAAATGTTCAAATTACAAATATGCTTCATAATATTGTACTCCCTCCGTCCCACCCGAAAAGGCACGAAATTCCATTTTGGGTGTCCCATTTGAAAAGGCACAATCCCAAAATGATATTTTTTATTACTTCTTTATTCATGAAACCCACTTGTCATACTCACAATAACTATCCACTTACTATTGCCTACCCCCACTTTCTCTCTCCTACTTCACTTTTCATACTCACAACACTTACTCCACTATCACTCTCCTTAATTCCCGTGCAAGGCCCATATTGTGCCTTTTCGAGTGGGACGGAGGGAGTATATCGGAATTTATGATTATAAAACAAAAGTTTTATATGGGAAAGACATGATTAGTAAATTTTCTGGCATAAAAATCTCAGTAAAGAGTCCTGAAATTTTATGTCTCCAATATCCTAAGTATAAGAAAAAGAAAGAGTTTGTTCTTGGTCTTGGAGTAGTTGATTCAACTTCTATTATTTGAAAATAAAGTTGTTACTTTCTTTCATGTCTCATTCTAGTAAGAACTTCTACTAATCCATTGTTTTTATTGTTCTTTTTGGATATTTTTGAAGTAAGACTTTCTGAAGACACTGTTCTACTTTGTTTCGGTTTTGTAATATTTTCAATCTCATGTCTCAGTCTTTTATTTTTCTCCCTTAATTGGTGATATATAGCCTTGTACTCTTACTTGATGCAACGATGATCCATTTTCAACAAAAGTTCGTTGAGATCTCACATGCTAAATTCATATTGCTTTGTTCTGTAGAAAAGTGGAACAAGTAGCTGAAGAAGCTGCCTCACTGAAAGATAGTCTGGATAAGTACTTCCAAAGGAACCAGCGACGGAAACAGGAAGCTCAGGAGAGGGCAGAGTTGCTTGGAAGAGCTGTATGCATCTTCTTATTTGGCACTTAAGTTGGTTTCCTTTTTCTGATTACACCTGAGCCTAATAGATCTATTTTCTGTTTTAGAATGGGGAATCCTCCCATATTTTAAGAATTTTTGATGAAGAAGCTCAAGCGATGACGTCAGCCCGTAACTCATCTAGGATGCTGGAAGAAGCTACTGCAACTGGAGCAGCCATCCTGTCCAAATATTCTGAACAAAGGGATCGCTTAAAGGTATCTTATGTTCAAGAAGCTATTATATACTCCCTCTATCCCTAAATGAATGTCTATATTTCTAAAAAGAAAATGTCCCCAAATGAATGTCCATTTTTTAGGAAGCTACTAAATCCTCGCCATAGTTGTTAAAGGCGAATGGCGAGCGGCGGGCGAGAGGCTCCTAGAAAAGGCGAATGGCGAGGCGGCTGAAAGGCGGCCTAAAGGCGAACAAGGCGGTAAAATAGAAAAAAAGGAATAGTATAATAATATACATGTAAAATATATTAAACAAAGCTTAAACATGTTAAGAACAAGAGTCTTGCATTAAATAAAGTCACAGTTTCACATGTAATAGCAAATTAACCAACCCAATTAAAACACAACAAAAGTGAGAATTCTAAGACAAATTATGGATAACCTTCTTTCTCGTGCATGCCTCAAGCTATCTTTCCCCATGTTTTCCCAAAACAACACATTTTAAGTTAAAATACTAAAACTAAAATTAGAAAATGACCTAGTATAACAAACTACACATAAGCCTATTATGCCTTTTGACAAAGCTGGACTCCTCACGCTCTCACCATACCCAAGAAAAGCCTCACTAGGGCCAAAAGGCGCGCAACAGCCCGCCACAAAACCAAAAGGCGGCCGACCCCTAAAGGCGCCAATATGGCGAGGCGGGCGAGAGAAGCGCTAGCCTTTAGCAACTATGATCCTCGCTCAACAAATAAGAAGTCCTAATCCAAACCTCGAATGCAATATGATGAGATCATTAAGATTTGTTATGCACTTATGCTACTAAAAATGCTTAAATTTCAACTTTCTCAAATGTCCCACAAAGTGAAAATTGGACATTTATTTAGGGATGAAGGTAGTACTATATTAGCCAAACTCTATCATCATCCCGTGTACTTTCAAATGTGTTTTCACTTTTTATCATTATATTTTTTTTCTTTCAAAAAATCCACTTTAGTTTGGAAAACCAAACATCCTGCCCCAAAATTGCGGATTAAGGCACGAAGTTGGAGGCAGGATTGTAGGTTTTACAAGCTACAGTGGCTTTCTTAGTTTTAACAAAAAGTATAAGGGTAAAAGTGAAATACACTTGAAAGTTCCGTGGATGAAAACGGTAATTGCCTTACTATATAAAATCCATTTCAGATGGACAAAGTGATGCAGTTATAACATACTCCCTCCGTCCCAGCCTAGTGTGAACCAAAATGTTGGGCACACCGATTAAGGAAAAGTAAGAGAGAGAAAAATAGGAGAGAGAATGTTGTGAGTGTAAAAGTAAAATAGGAGAGAAAATGAGTGGGGTAAATACTGAAGATTCCCTTCCATTTTGGGCAGTTTACACTCGGCTGGGACGGACCAAAAAGGAAATAAGTGTACACTCGGCTGGGACGGAGGGAGTACATGTTTTGTACACTCCACGTGTATTATATTCAACTGTCATATGTCAAATTGCTGGATTCTCTATGGGATTATCAATTAATCTGACACATTAGCCTGCCAAATTTCTAGCTTATTTGTAATTTCCTCAATTCATAATTTGTGAAGGCTGCCAATGAGCCTTGGCTCGGATGGCGTATGCCCTTGTCTTCCCTTGAGAAGGGTAAAACTTTCAATTCCCCTCATGTAGTAATTGAAATGTTAAGTTGGCAAAAAAAATGTCAAAGCAACAATAAATGAGACTCTGACATGAGACTAACTGGATTTATCGCCTCCCGCTTAGGCCTGGCAGTTGGGTTGGGCTGGGTTGGGGCAGGTCATGGGTTCAGATGGGTTATGAGTTCTGGGTCAACCTGGTACAACCCATTTAGTTTTTGGGTCAGATTTCCTGGGTCGGGTCGGGTCAACCTGACAGTCAACAACAACATTTTTTTTTACTTAGCACTACAAATTACATTGCTGCCCCTAGAAACTTTCATATTAGAAATATAATTTAAAGAGCAATGCTAGGGGCGCAAAATAAAGTCACAAAATCTTGCCCACAAAGTGAGTTGGTGATATTTTATTGGTTGTATCAATAGTTGACCCGCTACAATCTAATTAAAAACACCAATAAAATCAATACACCTAGGATTTTGTGAGCAAATTTTTGTGACTATTTTGTGCCCCTAGTATTATTCTAATTTAAATTACAAAAATGCCTTTAACCTCCAACTCAAACTTTACTACAATGGCAAAGCCATATCCAATCCAATTTAAACCAAACAAAAAACATGCAAAAGCAACATCATTTTCTACCTTTTTTACAATTTAGGCTCCGTTTGTTTAGCGTAAAACATTTTCCGGAAAATGATTTCCGGCAAAATGTTTTCTGGAAAATGAAAATGTTTTCCAGAAAATAAGATAAAAATGAAGTTTTTCCCATTTTCTGGTGTGAAACAAACACCGGAAAATGAGGAAAATGTTTTCCGGAAAACATTTTCCCCCAAACGAACGGAGCCTTAAATGCAACATTTCTTGGCTTTTGAAATTTGAAAGCAACATAGCAACACAATCTTTGCCTAAGGAACCTAATTCCCTTCAACAATGACCCAAATGTTATTCTTCCATTTCCTAGTTTCTCTTCCAGAATACTTCTCAAATGCAGCAGGAGTCCACTTGTCTGTTCATGAAGATAATAAAAAGTGTTAAAAACCAGCAATGAAATAAGTCATTCTGAAATGATAGAACTTTGTATCAAAAGAACAAATGAAACTCAGTTCAATACCAAGAACAAATGAAACTCCTGTGTCCAAATGAGAATGTAAAAAAAAAAAGAAGGATTAACTATGTTCTTGGATTGAGGGACGAACTGACCAAAAATAAAATAAAAATGAAACTCCTGTGTCCATTTAAAAGTGAACTTTGCTCAATCTTCCACATTTGCATCGTCATAAACGAAAATACAATCATTGTAGGCTTTTCTGTCTATGCTTTACTGTATTTGGTTGACTTCTACTATCTCCGTCCTAAAGTGAATATCCAAAAAAAAATCAAATTTGCTCTTGATCAAGTGTAAATTTGAATTCTTTCGGACATTCATTTTGGGACAGAGGGAGTACCATATTAACATTGAGGAATGATTATTCTATATACATGAAATTATACTCGCACAACTCTCACATGCCCAGTAGCAAACTAGGGATCAATAGATTGAATAAGACACAATATAAGCATATTCAATTCAATTTAAAAGAAACAGAACATGAATAAAGAGCTGTAATTTAATCAAAACTCATCATATTGAAAACATACCAAAGTAGAGTCATTTGGTCGGTCCCAAAATATGTCAGTTCAATACCAAGAACATTGAGAATAAAACATGTCAGTCTAATGAATACTCCCACCGTCCTTTAATAAATGTCACAATTCTCTTTTGGTCCATCCCAAAAGATTCACCTTTAAATGGCTTGACTTAAACTTTTCAAGCCAGATTCAATAAATATAATTTGCTTTTACTTCACAAGAACTAAGAACGTACCTATGGACACATATTTGATGCCGTGGTACTTGCAAAGCTCAAGTTCCCAAAGTCCTCAATGTGGCACTCTTTATCATCTTTGTCTCCATCTGAGTCATACTTTACTGCAAAGTATTTTAAGACCATAAAATTTTAAATTTGCTCTTAATATAATACCATTTAAAAAGTGCATTTGTCCAATACATTAAAGTTTTTCTGGATGATGAAAGCATCAAGAAAGCACAGTTCTACACTTCAATGGGAACATGAAACCTTGGCTTGAGTTGGGCACTGCAAATTATAGTGGTTACTGGAGGAAGTTTTTGAACCAAGAAAATCAATTATTAAGTGATTGGCAATGTGAGTTCATAACCAGGATGATTTTGAATTCAATACATTAAAGTTTTTCTGGTAGATGAAAGCATCAAGAAAACCAATTATAGTGGTTACCCAGTCATTAGTTTGCTTGAAATCGATTAGATTAAATTAAAGAAACAAACTGGGTCTAGCCACAATTAAATGAACTAACAAAATCCAAACAATCCAAATCTAGAAAAATGAAAAACAATCAATAAACACCCAATAGCATAGATACTAACCACGATTAAACCATGAATTTACCTCCGTCAATTAGAAATAAAGAAGAATTAGGGCTTCGATGACGTTTAGGGTATTTCCTCTAGGCGATAGGGTATTTCCTCTAGGCGTTTTCTTTGAAATTGTAGTTAGTAGATTGCTTGGACGGCACCCAAAGCTGTTCCTATTTTTTGCATATATATTGGGAGATGTGGGAAAATGGTCAGATCAGTTGGGTTATGTTGTGCAGTGACTGGAAATATACCTGTTCTGCTTCTGTGTTTTAATGTTATATTGGGAGTACCTTCTTTTCCATGTATTTGATGCAAGCAGGACTTTTATTTTTCGAGGTTGAAGTATGCCTCTGTCACCTTTCAGAACAGGCCGACTTACATTATGGTCTAAAATTATCTTAGAAATATTGGATCAAATCCTGTGTTCCTCACGTTCAAGGACATATCAAGTCAGATGTTTTCTCATTAATGCTCAAGTAGAAATAATCAACATACACAACAATAGCAAGAATTATATATACATATATACACACACACACACACACACGTATGTATACATACATATATATACATATTTGTGTGTGTGTGCAAGCAGTTTTGAGATCGCAGTCACCTAACATGCTTGTTTTATTTTGTTTTATTTACTTTTAATGCTGAGCAGATGCTTTATTTAACATTGATCATGTTTCAGAGAGCTCAAAGGAAAGCGCTGGATGTGCTTAACACAGTGGGGCTATCAAATTCTGTACTGAGGCTGATTGAGAGGCGCAATCGTGGTGACCAATGGATCAAATATGCAGGCATGGCCTTTACAATCTTCATTGTATTTGCTTTCTGGTGGTGGTCTGGGTGAACTCTGGGACGGACATCAGGACTTCATCAATCATAGGTACAGCGTTTTTACTTGCTACTGAAGACTGAGTTGGATTTAGGAAAGCGAATGAAAGAGATGGAAATGTATAAAATTCATTTGCAAGCTGGTTGTAAGAAACATCTTGAGAGAGAGAGAGAGAGGGAGATGTACAAAAGAAACATCAGAACTCCATTGACATTAAATATGTTACATTGTTCATATGTTACTTGCAATTTTTCTTCAATTCAAATCTTAACTATTGCTTCTGTCCATGTAATTTAGCTGACAATTCTGTTCATGTAATTTGGCTGACAATTGCGCATTGCTCCTCTACCAAGATGATCACCTCTGGACGAATCTTGATGCATTTGTGCTAAAAGTTGGCACTAAAGAGGATGATTTTCTTCACCATATCTATTGGGAAGCTAATGACCAAAAATTCAAGAAAAAAGATGGGGACACTGAAAACCAGCTAATAAAAGCCATTGCTGTGGCCGACATAAACCGCTTGCAGTGGTTTACGTTACATCTGTCAAGATCATTGCTTATGAGAACTGTGATACCGGCACACGCACAGGCAGCAGCAAATGTAAGAGTTGATGTAATCTGCACCAACAGTAAACGAACATCTATAAGTACTTGTTCTTAAAAAACACAAGTATTTACAAATTTCAACATGTTGATAGAAAGATTATGGCCACACTAAGAGTAAACGAACATCTATAATTACTTGTTGGCCTATCGACATTTTGAACCACTGTACTTTTCTTAAGCTCCGCTTTTAACCACTCATGTATTTTTTTAGCAATTTTAACCACCCTACTCTAAATACAATTTTATTAAACCCAAACCCCCTAACGACATTCAAAATTCTTTTAAAAAAAAAAAAAACGAAAGTTAACTTGGTTGGTTTATACTCCCTCCGTCCCAGCCCACTTAGGAAATTTTGAAATGGCACGGGAATTAAGGAATATTATTATAGTATTAGGAGAGAGAATGAGCGGAAAAAGTGTTGTGAGTGTGAAAAATTAAATAGGAGAGAGAATGAGTGGAGGGAATAGTAATTATAATGGTGTTGTGAGTATTAAAATAATGTAGGAGAGAGAATGAGTGGAGAGAATAGTGATTTAAGGTTTCCATTTTGGGAATTCTTAAGTGAAGTGGGACGCCCAAAATGGAAAGTTTTCTTAAGTGAGGTGGGACGGAGGGAGTAAGTTCTTACGTGACAACCCGTACATACACACATTAAAACATGCTCCTTGCACATTACGTTGATCAATTGTTTGAATTAACAAAGAAATGTGTTGTTGCACAGAGTGAAAAAGTTCTACCTCAAAAAATGAATGTTCAAAATATTTTAAAATTTGATTTTAGCAAATTTAAGAAAATATTACAAATTTATTTTGGGACGAAGGAAGTATCATTTTCTTAGTAGTTGGTTTGGTATGCACTGATATAAGGAATTGAGAATGTAATGTGATATTGCAAAATGATTGAATTGACAATATAAATAAAGTTTTACTATCTCCGTCTCAAAACGAATGTTCAAAATATTTTTAAATTTGTTTTCAATCAATATCAAATTTGAATTTTTTTTGAACATTCATTTATTATAGGACGGATAAGAGCAAATTTGAAAACATTTTAAACATTCATTTCGGAACGGAAGAACTATCATTCCCAACAAAAATGCCCTTACACAAAGGCAATAAAGCTTCTTTCAGATTGAATGTCAGGATCAACCTATAAATTATCATAATGTAATTCAAACAATTGATCCACGTAATGTGCATGGAGCGTGTTTTAATATATGTCGAACTAATTCAAGTGTGATCTACGTAATGCATCGTTGTACACATAAGAAGGCCTCAAATCAACCAAGTTAACTCTCGTTAGGTTTCATTAGTTCATTATTATTATTTTTAACAATTTTGGATGTCGTTAGGGGGTTTGGCCGTTTGGGTTTAATAAAAACGTATATGAAGTAGGGTGATTAAAGCTGCTAAAAAATACATGTGCGGTTAAATGCTGAGCTTAAGAAGAGTACAGTGGTTCAAAATGTTGATAGGCTGTACTTGTTCTGAAAAAATATACAAATAGAGTATCTAAGAATTTCAACATATTGATAGAATGATTATGGTCAGTCTGCACAGATTTAGACGCTCATAAAATTGTAAGTTCTCATTGATAACAATGTACTCTCTGCGTCCCAAAATGGATGTCCAAAACATTTTCAAATATGCACTCGATCAAGAGTAAATTTGGCATTCTCTGAACATTCAATTTGGGACAGAGGGAGTAGTTCGTATATTACTTAAATAAAAGGATTTCAAGAATAGGGTAACTGAATACGGGACGAAGGGGAGTACTTCAGTTCAAATAGAACCAACACAGACTCTCTATTGAAGAGGCAACTCTACTGAAATCGACAATGAACCTAGAGGCGGAGCTACCTTGTCTCATAAGGAGGCAAATGCCCTCCTTTACTTCATAAAATTGTACCAAATTAGTACTATTAAAATTTGGAAATTATGATTTTTACCATTAAAAATTGTATTATGCCCCCCTTTTAACCAAGAAAAAATAACGCTATATTATAATTTTGCCCCCTGTTTAAACTAAATTTAAGATAAAAATAATCTTGCCCCTGTTTCAAAAAAATTCTGGCTCCGCCACTGAATGAATCTCGTGTGCCTGAACGAGAGAAAACTGCATTACAGTGACAACACTAATCATGGAATCTAGGCACGACCTTGCACATCAAGTAAATGTAATTGATATGCAACGGATGGATGGACTTGTAAAGAAAAGGATTGAAATAATCTAGGGGAATAAATTCAAGTACATAGTTTTCTCATCTAGGGAAATAAATTCAATTGCTTCACGTTTGCTACGCAATACCTAAAGTGACCAACACATCAAAAGTTCATTATCAGAATTGCCAGAAACTTACCCCATCACCAATGGCAAAAAAGCTGATCACTCCAGGATTCCTCAAACTTCTTCCAACTGAAAGTACATATATATCAGCAATTGCTAGTGCCAGACTCCACAAACTTTGCAAGCTAACGGCAGCAACAAGGTAGCTGCATGAGAAATTAAGGAAAAAATCAATCAGTAAAAAGTTTGTTCATATTAATCTAAATGTGATCATCCTATCAAGCCCTCTAAAACAGAACTTGTTTGCTACACCATTAAGAAAGTAATTTCTTAATCTCTTATATTATTGAATTTATAAGAATAATTCTTTAAGCATTGCTTTATAAATCATTTTAAATGCACATTAGAAAGAAGCATAGCCACAAGAAATTCAGAGGAAATGGCTTGCAGCAAACAATAATAAGTAAGAAATCGACTCAATACAGCTTGAGAGAACAACATGCGTCATTTTTTTGGGGTTGGCAAGGGTGCATTTATGCTTAACCGCAAACAAAAATGAAAGGAAAATAAATACTCCCTCCATCCCAATAAAAGCTTCACTAATTACCCAAAAGGGCGTCCCGTTAGAAGCTTCACCTTTCCTTTTTTGGCAAAGAATCTTTACTATTTCCTCCACTCATTCTCTCTCCTAATTCACTATTACACTCACAACACTTTTTAAATTTACTATTCCCTCCACTAATTCTCTCTCCTATTTTCAAATTACACTCACAACATTTTTTTTTCCCTCCCATTTCCATAATTTGCGTGCCCACCCAAAAGGGTGAAGCACTTATTGGGACGGAGGGAGTATTAATTATTAAATATAAGCATTAACTTTGACAAGTATTGTATTCCGTCCACATCCCATCTTTTGCTAAAATTTACTAGAGCTTGAGAACAACAGGCGTCATTTTTTGGGTTGGCAAGGGCGTATTTATGCTTAACCGCAAACAAAAATGGAAGGAAAATAGTATTAATTATTACATATAAGCATTAACTTTGCAAGTATTGAATTCCATCCACATCCCATCTTTTGCTAAAATTTATTACTTCCCTTACTACCTTCTTTCCCGATCAGCACCACAAAAAGAATTTATAGCAAATGTTGCTACGACTAAGTTGCAACAAATGATCAAACTTAGAATGAAGGGTATCAAATTTCTTAAACTCCAAAAAGAAACCTAATTTGTATTGTAGAAACCAAACCTTCTAAATAGTGAAATACATGTGCATACTTGAATATGATAGTATTTGATTTTCATAAAACTCTTACTTCAGTTAGCGAATCTTAATGGCTCATTTCTCTTGTTTATGTCTTGAGTTTTGCACATTGCTCAACCTAATATATCTATCTTCAGCAATTTAAGATTCTGGACATCATGCAGATGCATAAAACACAAACACGGGAAAAAATAGATATCATATCTGTTTCCCTTTTGGGAAAAAGGGAGTCAAAATGAGTACCTTCTAGGGCTGTTACACGAAACGAGCCGGCTCGGGCTCGGCTCATAAAAGCTTGAGTTCGAGTGGGCTCGAGGTGAACTCGAGCTCGAACCGATTTTCAAGCTCGTTTTTTTTCGAGCCGGCTCGTGTTCGGCTCGTATGTTCGACGAGCTCTGACCGAGATCGACTCGTTTGAGCTCGGCTCGTTAAGCTCGTTAAAAAGCTCGAATGAATTTTGTCCGCGAATGACTTGTTTAGGCTCAAGATTGATTACAACTCGAATTAGTGCTCGATAAAGCTCGTTTGATTTCAGATTTTTTCAAAAAATAAGTCCAAGCTCGAGCTCGGCTCGTTAATACTCAAGTTCGAGCAGCTCGCGAAAAGCTCGAAACTCGATTCGATCCGAGCTCGAACAATCATACTGGGCTCGAGCTCGAGCTCGATAACTTTTATACGAGCTCGAGCTCGAAACTTCAAAGCTCGACTTGGCTCGGCTCGTTTACAGCCCTAGTACCTTCTGAGCTACGAAGCAGGAAGCAGGTTACTGATGGTGTGAAGTGCTTATTAAGCCATCAATAAAAGTTTGACTTATTCACATACTGAAGCATATAAAACTCTTTCTCTGTATTAAATAAGTTAACACAAAAGTTACATAAATAACTGTCTCCAGATGAATGAAATCTAAACACAAGTAAATGGAGGAAGAGAAAAGTTGATTAGGTTAACTAATATGTACTTTCTTTTGTCAGCCTTGCTAGTTTGTTCTTTCAAGTCTCCCACCACCTAGTCGAACTGAATGAATCCTTGAATAAACAATTCCTCCTCCCTCGTCCAAGCCCTTTGCCTTTTTATCTCATCTAATGCTATTAAAAACCATTGGCCCATCTTTCTTCTTATCCTTTGTTTATTTTCCACACATTTTTCATCTGAGGTCAGTGAAGTGCTTACACCACTGCCTCCCACCTTGCTAGCATACACTTGAGCATCATCAATGGGAATTCACTAATAAGAGAAAATATATTCTCCCACAACTAATCCAATTCCTCACAAGCAGCCATTTCTCATTAGACAAATCTTCCTTTCTTTTCCCTCTTCTTTTTTTCTTGATTCTCTTAAGCATCTTAGTAGTCTGTGATTTCTACCACTACAATTTCACATTGAAAATCTGCTACTCCACAAACTCTTCTCCACATGACTAAATTACCAGACACAGACCGAGACTCAAACTTTATCTTGTTTAAGTAATCTAAAAGATCTTACAACAAGAATAGTACAATTCCTAAATTTCACAAATTATTGACCAAGTGAATTCTTAGCACACATAAAGTGAAACCACACATATTGATTACTTTGAACAAACAAATACATGCGAGTTTTATATGTGCGACCAAGCGATTATCAATAGGAGAACAATGAATTACCAGAACGCGGTGACGGAAGGAAAATCGCTGGTGGTGGCCATGACGGAGAGAGAAATAGCCGCAAAAACAAACTGACAAAGACGCAAGGCGAGACCACACGACGTCCCAGGCATGCCTTGCACATCCTTCATTCTAACTCTTTGTGGAGCAACGATTGCGCCGTCGGTCAGTGGTGGCGCCTCCACTGGATGCACCGCCGGCCTACTCATCCTCTCTATTCCACCGCGTCTCCGCACCGATTTTGCGTCCCCAAACTCGAATTACTCAAAACTACAAATTGCTACTACATCTGTATTAATCTTTTGTGCAATTGATCATGTGGAAGTTTGGGATTTTGAGTATTGGATTTTGTTTTGCCCTAGCCCTAAAGAGATTGATGATAGGGGAGGGGGACTTGTCGTCTTATGAATTAGCGTGCCGTACCAAAAGCAAAAGGAGCTTTGAGAGAGGAATGTTTGTCTACGCCTATTTTTTTTATTTTTTTTTTTTGGTTCCTCAGTTCCTTCGTCGGTTATTCCCTGACCACTATATCTGGTTCTACAATTGCTTAGCGGAGTAAATCGCGGAATACGCCCAGCAGGGGTGGCGCAAAGACTTATACTCCTGGCCCCAAGGGAGCCCTCCTACAACCCGATAGTTGAACTCCCCACACTGAGGTTGCAAGCCCAATAATGCTGCTTCCTTAACTGAATGGACGTGGCCGAGAAACTCCTAAGGACGCTGAAACCCAAGATAGGAACATAAACCACAAGAATTCCCCTCGAGGGGAATCGAACCGGTGACCTCCCCTTCGGGAGGCCACCAAACAAACGCCAGAAGTATAAATAGTATAAATAAGAACTTGTACTTGCTATTGCTACTAACAGTATTAGTATTAATTGTCAAATTTTTCATTTTGTCCTCATTAAGTTGTTTCTTTTCTATTTTACCCTTAAATTTTATTTTTTTTGAATAATAATAAAAAAAAACACGTGTCCTTAGACACGAGCTTGCTCTAGTTGTTAGGTAAACCGGTAAAATTGTTGAGTAAACCGTAAATCAATCGTAAACTTTAAATATGACATCTGAAATTACATTATTATCTCTAAATTTATACATACATTTTCTAATGTTATATACACCCGTAATCTTCAACTCAAATTTTTCCTCAATTGTTATTCACATCCGTAGCATTAATGATGAAAATCTATCCCCTCCCTCATCAATTTTCACTTTCCCCTCATCAATTTTTTCACCTTCCCCTCATCCAATTTCATCCCTTTATAAATCACCTCCTTCATTTTTTTTACATCCAAAATATTACTACCACACTTTTCTTCCTCTTATCATCATTTCTCTCAAAATAAAATAAAATTTACATACATATTTGTTCAAGAGATTCATCAGGATCATGGATGCTCTACAATCGAATATTAATGTAAGTTTTCTTCACTTTCTACCTATATAAATGTGTTAACAATGTTTTTTTTTTGTTTTCGTTGCAAAAATTTGGCCAGTAATGACCGAAATTCAGTTCAGGTTCGGCCACACCCGGCCGAAAATATAAAAAAGTTCGGCTCTGGTTTGCCGAATCTGGGTTGTTTTTCGGCCACTTACAGCCGAATTTTAAAAAAAAATTCGGCCACACCCGGCCGAACCTTTAAAAATGGTTCGGTCACACCCAGCCGAATTTGGGAAATATTTTGGACACTACTGGCCGAACATTTTTAAAAAATTCGGCCACCACCGGCCGAATCATTTAAAAAAATTCGGCCACCACTGACCGAACCTTTGTTATTCTTCTTACCCCTTCATTATTGTTTTATTGAATTATTGCAGTATTCACTGGGTGACAACAACTATGACCCGATTGATTTTGAAAGTGTTTTGCGAGACTACACCACAGAATTCACAATGCCCTTGTTTTTTAAAGATCGTAAAATAATGTTTGAATGGGAGCGTAAAAAAGGGGAAGAACATGGGTTTATCATCGTCATTGGTCGGTCGAATAACGAAAGTCGTAATTTCGCTCCTCGAATGACGCTTGTTTGTGAACGATGGGGGACATACAAGAAAAAATCAATCTCTCTGTCCTCTCAAGAATCTGTCAACAATGAAATTTTGGAAAAAAAAGAAAAGAAAAATAAAGAGAGCAGAACAAAGAATTACGGTTGTAAGTTTCAGTTGAACGCCAAACAAGTCACGGTTGATGGTGACACTACAAGAAAACTGCCAATTAGCGATGGAAATTACGACGGATCAAATTTTGTCGCTATTAGCGACGGAATAGTGACGAAATAACGACGAAAGCAAAATAAAACGAAAAAATCAGCTACCGACGGATTAGCGACAGACATGAATCTGTCGCTAATCCGTCGCAATAGTGGCGCCAAAAAAGCCCGCCCATTTAGCGGCGGATTTAGCGATGGAAAAAAGACGGATTACAAAATTTTTAACGACGAATTTTTTCTGTCGCTATATAAATAAAAAATAAATAAATATTTTTCCTTTTTAAAATTAGCGACGGATTTTACAAAAATAAATTACCGACGGTTATATTCTGTTGCTAAATAATAAAAAATAAAAAATATTTTCTTTTGTAAATACCGACGGACTTAGCGACGGATTTTACAAACAAATTTACCGACGGATATATTCTGTCGCTAAATAATAAAAAATAATTTTTTTAAATACTGACGAATTTGCGACGAATTTAGCGACGGAAATTGTTTTTTTTTAAATAACTTTTTTTCTAACTTTTTTTATATAACTTTTTGAAAAAAAAATTCAATACTAAAAAATGTTCAAAATATTTATTTATATTCATAAAAAATAAAAAAAAACTATGCATTTATAAATAAAAATTAAAAAATTTTACCTGTCCCTGATTTCTTTATTATACTTTCATTTATTTATTTTTTTCTAACTTTTTGAAAAAAACTTCAATACTAAAAAATGTCCAAAATATTTATTTATATTCATAAAAATAATAAAAACTATACATTTATAAATAAAAATTAAAGAATTTTATCCGCCCCTGATTTCTTTATTATACTTTCATTTGTTTATTTTTTTTCTAACTTTTTTTATATAATTTTTTCAAAAAAAACTTCATTACTAAAAAATGTCCAAAATATTTATTTATATTCATAAAAAATGAAAAAAAAAAAATTATACATTTATAAATAAAAATTAAAGAATTTTATACGTCCCTGATTTCTTTCTTATACTTTCATTTGTTTATATTTTTTCTAACTTTTTTTATATAACTTTTTGAAAAAAAACTTCAATACTAAAAAATGTCCAAAATATTTATTTATGTTCATAAAAAAAATAGGATATAGGATATAAAGTGTAGGGTATAGGATATAGGATATAGGATATAGAGTATAGGGTATAAAGTGTAGGGTATGCCCTATAGGGTATAAGGTATAGGGCATAGGGCATAAGGTATACCCTATAGGGTATATGGCATAGGGTATAGGGTATACCCTATAGGACATAGGGTATAGGGTATAAGGTATAGGGCATAGGGTAAAGGGTATAGGGTATAGGGTATAAGGTATAGGGCATAGGACATAGGGTATAGGGTATATCCTATAGGATATAGGGTATAAGATAGGGTATAGGGCATACCCTATACCCTATGCCCTATAGGGTATACCCTATACCCTATACCTTATACCCTATACCCTACACCTTATACCCTATATCCTGTACCCTATAGGGTATACCCTATACCCTATGCCCTATACTCTATAGGGTATACCCTATACCCTATGCCCTATGCCCTATACCTTATACCCTATACCCTATACCCTATAGGGTATGCCCTATACCCTATAGGATATGCCCTATACCTTATATCCTATAGGATATGCCCTATAAGGCATAGGGTATAGGGTATACCCTATAGGGTACAGGGTATACCTTATACCCTATGCCCTGTAGGGTATACCCTATACCATGTATCCTATAGGGTATACCCTATAGGGTGTACCCTATACCCTATAGGGTATACCCTATACCCTATAGGGTATAGGGCATAGGGTATAGGGTATACCCTATAGGGTATACCCTATAGGGCATAGGTGTAAGTACCCAAATCTGGATCATCAAAATCCGTTAAAAGTTAATTGGAATCCATTAACTGGCCCTTTACAAGTTAACCGGAACCCGTTAAGCTCCCCGTTCTCGAGTCAACGAGACATCCCGGGACTGCCCCGTGCATCCCGACGTCAAAGCATACTCAACACACGTTATCACACGTAAAAGTACAGCTTTCCTCGAAAAACGCACTTTTCAGGGTCTCCCGGGATTCGATTTGCTGTTTTCAAGCGTCCCGACCTTCCGGAGGTCATAACTCCCTCATACGAACTCCGTTTTGGGCCCACCACATATCAAATCGAACGCGAGAACAAGATCTACGCATATAGCAAGTTCCATCAGGAAAAATAGCCAATTTCAAGAACAGGCCGGTCGGACTGTTTTACAGGTTAAATCAAACCGTGTCCAAACCGTGTCAAACTCAAGGCCAAATGACCAAAATGTCCCCAAATTCAGGTATAGTCCGACCGGACTGTTTTACCGGGGAAAATAACCAGGCTAAGCAAAGTAACCCACCAGGCTAAGCAAAATTCCTTAACCTCCAAGTTTCTCCCCCCCTCCAAGTTTTTCTACCCTATAAATACTCCCCCCTCCTTCTCATTTCACACACCTTTTCCTCATCTCTTAACCCTAAGCACAAAACGCTTGTCTTCTTTCGCTCTTCGGGGGCCCTCGTGCTACTCGTCGGTAGATTCTGATCGTATGCTAAACCGACACAAGTCGAAACGCTGCCCAAATCCCTAGGTTTCTAAGCACCAAATAAAAGGGGAAACTCTGCCCAAACACTTCCGAAACACCTTTCAAACACCCTTTTCGTATCCCGTATACGTCCTCCCGATCCAAAGAGTCAACACCAAATTTGGTAAACTCTCACTCTCAAAATGTAGACGTACCGCTGTCTACGGAGTCCGATACGTTTTGTCCAAGATCCTCTTCTCTCCCGTAAGAGAAGTAATCTCGGGTTAAAACGGCGTTCCGGCCCCGTTCATTTACTTTTCTGTCATTTTACGGTCCGAATCGTTTGATCCGTTGAATGTCATTTAAATTACGCTCTTTACAAGTCTGGATCGTTTGATCCGTTGAATGTCATTTAAATTACGCAACTTTACAATTTCGAGCCGTTTGGCTCGTTGATCGCACCTTTAAATTCCGAATCATTTGATTCCATTGATACCGCATTTAAATACTGTCATTTACCAGTCCGAGCCGTTTGGCTTGTGATAGTATTTACTTATCAAAGTTCGAGTCGCAAAACGATTCGTTGATCGCATCTCATTTAATGCTTTTTTCCCGTAAAATCGCTAACAATGTAATGCCCGGTTCAAAATCGGAGTTCGTCATTCGAACTCCCTTTCAAAATGCGCAAACTGACGTTTGGCATCCAAACGATCATCTTTAATTTCAAAACCCGACGTTTGACATTCAAACGCTCTTTTCTTAAAAGTCAACATTTGACATTTAAGCTACAAACTCCAAAAACCGACGTTTGTCATTCAAACGCTCGCTTTTTCCAAGAATCATAAAATCAACGTTTGACATTCAAACCAAGATTAAGCTTGTCATTCAAGCCCCCATTTTCAAAAGCAACACGAACACACACACATGCTGTAAGTACCCAAATCCGGATCTCCAAAATCCGTTAAAAGTTAATGGAATCCGTTAACTGGCCCGCTCCAGGTTAATCGGAACCCGTTAAGCTCCCCGCTCCCAAGCCAACGAGACATCCCGGGACTGCCCCATACATCCCAACGTCGAAGCGTACTCAACACACGTCGTCGCACGTAAAAGTACAGATTCTCCTGAAAAACGGACTTTTCGGCACTTTCCGGGGGAGTTTCGAACATTTTTCGAACAGTTATTTAAAAAAGGGACAAAATCGGGAATAATGGCACGATATTCCATGCCTTGGTGAGTCACAGGACACGTGGCACGCATGCCACAGCTCCCTTGTCAATCTCAATCAGATTTCAGTGTGAAAATACCAAAATACCCTTGGGATGCAGTCCCAGTCCGTCCAGACTCTTTTGCAGAGAATCCAGAATTGCCAGCAAGTCCCTCCAGTTTCCAAAGTTTCACAAAAACCCCTGGAATTCAGCCTAAGTTCGTCCAGACTCTTTTGCGAAATTCACCTATAAATACAGAGGTTTGTTAACATTTCAAAAAAAAAAAAGAAAAACCTTACTCATTTTCTCTCCAAGCCACGGCCCAAACCAATTTTAACCTCCCCCGAGCCCCGTTTTGCCTCGATTTGCATGAAAACTCCGCGTTTCAACCAAACACGAAACAAAACACCTCTAAACACCGTTCCAAACACTAAATCGTATCCCATATACGCCTCCCGAGCCAAAAGAGTCAACCCCTAGCCATAGGTAACACTCTCTCTCCTTAAACACTCGTTCCGTCTCGGTTTACGTGCCAGTCGCTACAACCGTTTCGGACGAACGTTGTTGAAATGTAGACGTCACCGTCAACGGGGTCCGATACGTTTTAGTCCCAGATCCTCTTCTCTTCCCGTAAGAGAAGTAATCTCGGGTTAAAACGGCGTTCCGGCCCCGTTCCGTTACTTTTATGTCATTTACAATTCCGGATCGTTTGATCTATTGAACGTCATTTACTTTCATGTCATTTACAAATTTCGGATCGTTTGATCAGTCGATCGTCATTTACTTTACGCAACTTTACAATTCCGAGCCGTTTGGTTCGTTGAATGCACCTTTAAAATCCGGGTCATTTGATTCCATCGATACCACACTTTAAATAATGTCATTTACAAGTCCGAGCCGTTTGGCTCGTGATAGTATTTACTTATCAAAGTCCGAGTCGCAAAACGATTCGTTGATCGCATATTCATTTAATGCTTTTTTTCGTAAAATCGCTAACAATGACATGCCCGATTCAAAACCGGAGTTCGACATTTGAACTCTCTTTCAAAATGCGTGAAATGACGTTTGGCATCCGAACGATCATCTTCAAACTTAAAATCCTACATTTGACATTCAAAATTCATTTAATGCTTTTTTCCCGTAAAATCGCTAACAATGACATGCCCGGTTCAAAACCGGAGTTCGACATTCAAACTCTCTTTCAAAATGCGCGAAATGACGTTTGGCATCCAAACGATCATCTTCAAACTCAAAATCCGACGTTTGACATTCAAACGCTCTTTTCTTAAAAGTCAACATTTGACACTTAAGTTAAAAGATCAAAATCAGCACTCGTGTCACTTTTCCTAAAAAGTTCCAAAACCGACGTTTGTCATTCAAACGCTCGCCTTTTCAAAAGGAATCACATAATCAACGTTTGACATTCAAACCAAGATTAAGCTTGTCATTCAAGCCCCCATTTTCAAAATGCAAACACACACACACACGCACACATTTTCGAGAAAGGTAGAAAGACTCGTCATACGAGGCGTTTCGGGTGATCTCAAAATACTCTTCCTGAAACGTAACGTGACCTCCGAACCTAACAATCTCTGGTACTCAAAAAAGCTTTTTTCTCGTTTTTGCTACCAATAAAAATGACACCCCCTTTCAAAGCTTTTTCCTAAGTTTTTGCTACCAATAAAAACGACACCATTTTCACAAAAAAAGTCGTTTCTCAACGTTTGGGCTCAAAATACAAAACCGTGTGGCGACTCCTCTCCTTCCCGAAAGCGAGGTCTCAAACACCAACATCCGCGAAAGACAACCGCCTTTCGTCGCGCGCGAAACCCGGGTAATTTCAGTTGGCGACTCTGCTGGGGAGCTGGATACTTTTTCAAAACTACCGTTGTTTTCAAAAAGCCTTTCGTGGGTCAAACTTTCGTTTACCCTTCCTCGTTTTTCGTGTGCGTGTGTTACTTTAAACCTCGAACGGTTTTTTTCAAAAAGGTGTTGCAGTATCGTCTTTTTTCAAAATCATAACATGTTCGTGCATTCCCGTTCATACTTGATTTTCATGCTACATTTTGAACTGCGCATAAAATTCTTTAAGACACATTCTGAAAAATCTCTGTTTTACTCAAAAAAGAATTTTAGTGACCGGACACTACTCGCACTTGCTGCCTCGGTACACCGCACTTCACGTGCACTTGCTGCCTCGGTACGCTGCACACTATGACCCGTAACTCAGGATGACCGTTCAGTTGCAGCTCGGTTGGTCTGCCAGACACCTTTCGAGCCCGTACGGGGAGTCCCAAACAGCCCATCCTAGCCCGTGTAAGCCATGCACTCATTGTGTCACACTTCATCCAAGACCCCGGTTCGTTTTTGGCTTAGTACTTGTCATAAAGCCCAAGTGTATGTTTTTACGCCGGGTTCCGTTACGAGTCAAGCTCGAAAGATTGAGACCGAAGGTCGTTCCCGACCCGAAGTCTTGAGCTTTTCAGCCTTGACTTTGACGCGGAGCTCTGTCGAAAAATATACCCGAAGGTTCAATGTGACACCGTGTCACCAAACCCTCACCGTATGCACCATGCCAGCCACAACTTGGCCAACGCCAAAAGCTAAGCCCCCTCGCGCAAGCGAGTCAGGAGAGGTCATGCCGAAATTTTGGCACGATCCCCGCCTTAACTTAAGGACGTTGACTTCGACCGTGGCCCGTACGTCACATACGTTGGAAGTTTGCGTGATCAGCTAGCCTTAAGTTCACTTTTTCCTTTGTCGGTGGAACTCGCTTGCCTTATAGGACCCTCGCTTGGGATTGTCCGTCCCGAGAAGATGATCTACAAATGGAAACGAGGGGCTTATAAACGTAGTGACGAGATCCACTGATTAGAGCCTCAGGTTAGTTGAGAAAAAGAAGACACGATCTTTTCCAACTGATTAGGACTCTGAGAAAATGCGTTTTAAGTAAACATTAATCGGTAACTACACATTGCACTAGCCCGAAACCTTGAGCCAAATACCCTTTTTCGAAGCCTAAACCCTACCTTTCATTCCCCGCAATGAGCGAAAGTGGTTCGAATTTCGGGTCGGCGCCTCGTGAGTCACGATTACGGCGGCGTCGGACGGTTCTTCGGTTCCCTCAGTTCCCTCAGCTAGAATATCCGACATGTCTAGCTCTCCGAGAAATCGTGATGGGGACGGACCCCCGCCACCGGTAACAGATATGACATTGGAAGAAGCCATCCGGGCTTGTGAGGTTCACAAGAGGCAGAAAGAAGATCAGCAGAATTTCGTAGTACAGCTTCTGAATGAGCGAGGTATAGCAGCTATCCCCCAGTCAGACGGTACTTTCGTCCTAGTCGAGGACGACGATTCCCCGAAACTAGTTCCTCAAACCTTCAACCAGGTTCCTCCCCCGCCAACTTACGGGATGCCTTCGAACTAAGGAAATTGCCGACCTAGGCTCCATGTGGCCACCTCTCAGGGCAACCCTGTCATATACGGCCAAGCCAGTACTACTCCCATCACTCAGTACAACCAGCGCACCGCTGGACCATCTCAAACAGATGCCAATATCCTCCAATACCCTCCTGGGTTCATCCCATTGCCTATACACGAATCCCAAAACACCGGGGACAAACCCCGATACAGTCTAGAAAAGGCCCCCATATATCCCCATATATCGAGCCTTCCACCTCCAATCACTACCACCCACATGGTAGCACCCGGCGCCGAGCCCCAAAGTCCACCACTGGACCCAACCTTAGCCTGGATGGTCGAACAGATGAAAGACCTGAAAGCCACCATGAGCAGTTCTAAGCAAGAAACGCTCAAGTCCACAGATTCGGGAATGGTCACGCCTCTCCCTGCCAAGTTCAGAATGCCAGAGATGGACCGATTCGACGGAACCGAATGTCCTCAAACGCATGTTGACACCTACGTTCTCGTCATGAGAGCGAAAGGAGCAACCCTCCAGCAAATGGCCGATCACTTCCAACATACGCTCAAGAGTTCAGCGTTACGATGGTTCCTAAGGGTCAAACCTGCAGATCGCCACACCTGGGATCAGATCAGTAACATCTTCTTAGAACGATACAAATCCAACTTAAAGTGGGAAACAAGTCGTGAGGACTTAATCACCACCGAGCAGAAAGCAGACGAAAGCGTCTGAGAATTCTAAAAGAGGTGGAGTTGGAAAATCTCCGAGATCATGGAGCCACTCTCCAAGGATGAACAGATGCGGATCTTCAAGTCCTGCTTAAGACCGTCCATCAGAACTCTCATCAGTCATCACTTCTTCCCAGATCTCCGGGCCATGGTCAATGCCGGCTCACAGTTCGAGAAGGATTTCAAGGAAAAATTGGCTACTGCACAGCCATACAGATACCGATCAGCAGTTGCATTCAATCCCGCACCGGCCCCCGGCAAAGGAAAAGATACGTCTGTCAAATACATTCATCAAGGAGAACAGTCGGGCAACAGAAACCCAGTCCCACAAAGCAACAACTCCACTCCGAAGCAGCCTGATGTACACTTCAACAGGTTGGACATGCCGCTGAGTAAGATGCTGGAAGGTTTGATCAAGGAAGGCCTCCTCAAACCCGTTGCAAACTACAAACCCAAGAATCCCGTAGTCAACGCTGACAAGAGCAAGTACTGCGCCTTCCACCAGTATCATGTCCATACCACCAACAACTGCGTGTGGTTACGGTACGAAATTCAGAATTTGATAGAGGAAGGAAAGTTGGAGCGTCCCCATGGACCCAATACAGTCGAAAACCCTTTTCCGAACAACAACAGTGTGAACTCCATTGAATGGGTACCAAAGAAGATTTCCGCAGAGCCAGTTCCTTCGCCTCTTCCAGCCGGGTCCTCATCAAATGTCCACATCAGTTACGATGTTTGTGATTGCTCCGAATGCCTTGAGTAAGAGTCCCAAGACATGATCAGGGGTAATTCTCCCAGAAAGCAAAAGAAGAAGTCTTCTCAACAGAAACTGAGAGAAAGATATGAAGCTGGAGATACCAGTATGGGTACACTCGGAGAGCCATCCGGGAGGTTCGATTACTACGTACTCTACTCCAGCCAGTCCTCCCTTCCTCCAGGCCACGCAGCTTTAGAGCAGACAGGGGTGGGAAAGCCGAAAAGTCCTGCTGACACCAGAGTTCAGGCCTCAGGACACCGGAATACCTCAAATCTTGAAGATCTCACTGCCAGTCAGAAGCCTAACCCCCCGCGGGATCAACCAAGGTTCAATTTGCCCAGCTTCATGTAAGTACCCCAATCTGGATCACCCTCTCCCGAGTACACAGGAAACACCGCAGACTCACAAACGCAGTCTCGAAGACCTCTGGCACTCAAAACCCTCAAAAAACCCTCAGCCAAACCAAGGGAGGAACTTTTCTGGGATAAAAAGGGACAAAAGGACCTCTTGGGAATTTTCAGGAAATCAGAAAAGCATTTAAGGTCCGTACGGACCTTTTTATTTCAATGATTACTAAATCCCTTTAAAGTCCACAATATTCCCTCAAATCCCGGAGAACATCATTACCCCCCTTGCATGGTTGGTCCGTACGGACCTCTTTGCATGCTGAGATGGTCCATAAGGACCTTATTGCATAAGGGACATCATCATGGCTGAATCTCCTTCATCATCACATATTCCCTCAAATCGAGGAAAACCAAAATATTGGATTACCTAGGAGGTCCGTACGGACCTCTTTGCAATTTTCTGGCACTATAAATAGAGGGCTCCCCCTCCCTCATTTTACACACCTCCCTCTTCTCTCCTCTCCCCCCAGCCTTCAGGCTCCCCTCTAAGATCCTTCGGGGCAATCCCGGCCCTTTTCGGATCCTTTCGAGGCCTTCCGAGCTCCCTTGTGGTGCTCCGAAGCCTCTCCGAGCGCTCCCGCGATGCTCCCGCGCTGGTCCGAGGCACTCTCGAGGTACTCTGAGGCCCCTCGTGGTACTCCGAGGGCTTGCCTGGTCTTTCCCAAGGTGTCCCGACTCTTTCCGAGTCAAACCGGTAGCTTGAACGCACGCCGAAACTCTGCCCGAGTGACTCCTGCCATCCCAACGCACGCCGAAACTCTGCCCGAGTAATCCCTGCAATCCCAATGCACGCCGAACCTCTGCCCGAACGCAGCCTACAATCTCAACTCACGCCGAAACTCTGTCCGCAGACAACCGGCCCCTCCCGAAGCAATTCCGGTCCGTGCCGGAACACTATTCCATCCTCAAACACTATTTCTCAGCGGAAGACAGACACGAACCAACATTGGTAAGGCTTCCTTCCATTACTATTTCAATACATTTCAATACGTAGTGTACAATGTAGACATCCGATACAGCATGCATTTTTAAAAATACACACACACACACAACAGTTAAAGAATATTAGGGGTATCCGAAAGACTCGTTTTTACGAGGCGACTCGGGTGAGCTCTAAGATTCTAATATTCTCTTCCCGAGGAGTAATCTGACCTCCGAACTCAAAATCTCATCACACAAAAAAACAGTTTATTTCTAAACTGATGCCCTTTTTCAATGTTTTGGGCTTAATAAAAACGGCGTGGCGACTCTACAATTGCGAAAACAACGGCGAGACACTTCCAACGCAAAACGGAATAAGCCAGATGCCGGGGCGCGAACGCGCTGCCTCTCGAATCCGGGTAATTTCAGTTGGCGACTCTGCTGGGGACTTTTTGTTTTAAAATCTTTTTAAACAAAACAAAAGATTTTTAAAACGATGATGAGGGTCAAACTTTCATTTTACCCCTTTCTTTAACTGTTGTGTGTGTGTGCACGTGCTTTACTTTTTATTTTACAAAAAAATAAAAATACGAAAAAAATGCATCAATATACATCTGTGCATACATTTAAAATTCTTCAAAAAAAACTTTTGTTTTTACTCAGAAAAAGAATTTTAGAGACCGCACACTACTCGCACTGCTGCCTCGGTTACACCGCACGCTACGCGCACTGCTGCCTCGGTTACACTGCACACTACAACCCTCAACCCGTGGTGGTCTCAGTTGCAGTCCGTTTGGTCTTCCTAGGCCTCTTGGAAGCGCACGGGATCATTCCAAACATCCCATCCTAGCCAAGCGTCAACCCTGCACGTTTGAGTCTTGAGTCACACTCTGTCCAGACTCGGTTGGTTTTTACCCAGTCCGTGTCATACAGCCTGGATACATATACCATGCCGGCCATTTTCTGAGTCAAGGCTCGGAACTCAAGATCCCTTGCGCAAGCAAAGCGATGAAAGGTCATGCTAAAATCTTGACCTGATCTTGATTTCCGAAGCTACACCCAGACGATATTCCGTCCCGAATATACATCCATGCTCACATGACACCATGTCATCACGCCTTTGATACGTCAGCCATGACGATATGACCCAGCCAACGCCTAACGTCACAGATCCCTTGCCTTGGCAGCAAGAAAGAGAGGTCATGCCGAACTCTTGACCTGATCTTGACTCAGTGGCCGGCTCGGTTCACTATTCATATGGCTAACGCATCAAAACGAACATGACAGGCTCGGTCCTTAGGTTTGATTTTTCTTTTAGGCCGGTGGAAACCGCTTGCCCTATAGGACCCTCGCCCGGGCCGTCCCACCCCGGGGATGTCGAAATACAGGTGCAAAATGAGGGCTTATAGCCGCACGTATGGTCTCCACGACCCAGGATTTAGCATAGTTGCGAAAAAGAAGAGCAATCTTTTCCAACCTACCTAGGACTCTGAGAAAACATGTTTTAAGTAAATTAAAACAACAAAAAAAATATAAAAGGAACAGAAACCGCATGCCACGTGAGCTTTCTCCCTTTATCCCGAGAGGCCATTCCTGTGTCTAAACCTTGCCCGTCACCCCCTCCAGCTAACAGAGAGTGATCGAGAGTACCCAGGAACCTGTCTCCCAGTGTCAAAGCAAAGGTCCAACTTTCTTCCCACTGTCACCGGGACACCGTCAATTCCCCATGGCCAAGCCGGTGGATAACAACGATGAGAACGGGACCTTACCCCCAAGAAATTTCCCAACATTGGAAGAAGTTTGGCAGGTCCTCATGGCTATTGAGAAACGCCAAGGTGAACAACAAGCCTGGATCGAAGGCGCCATGCACCACTTCGGGACATTAGCCACCCAACTACCTGGGGCTTCCAAAGTCATGATGCTCCTGCAGCCTTCTAACGTCTCTCATTGTCTCCCCGTAAGTCAACCCGTTGCCCTCGTACGAACCATGCGGTTATGACATAAGGCCACGGGACCCTCCGGGGAAAGCACGCCCATTCAGCCTCCTGAGGTCCCGGTACCACCGCCGAACAACGAACACATCCGGTGGGACGTCTGCGATTGCGGTGCTTGTCCGGAAATGGAATTCCAGGATGAAATGAACGAGGGCCGTCTTCGAAGAAAGAAGAAGCCATCTTCTCAACAAAAGCGAAGAAGAGGTATGAATCCGGTGATCCCACGCCGGAACCCTTGGAGAACCCTCAGGAAAGTTTGACTACTACGTCATCTACTCCAAGAAATCTCCCCGCCCTAGCTCTGCACAAGGCCATGGCAACGTCCGCTCCATGATCACTGGGACGAGCTCCGCACCGCCACCGAAGGCCCGAAGGTCCAGATACCCAACCCCCGTCTTGGGAAGACCTCAAAGCCACTGTGGACGTCTCCACAAAAGCTATGACAGTGAACGAATTGAAATGCGCCGGCCCTACGCCAATCGGGGTCCTCCCGCTACGTAAATAGGAGAGACAAGCAAAACAAGAAGGCCGAAGTGAACGTTCGACACGTTCCGGTCAAATCCCAGTGAATCCTCCACGGGCGGACAAAAGGCGCCCATACCCGAGCCACGAACCGAAAAGGGGCCCTACGCCAAAGAAGCCGAAACCTTGGACCCAAAGTGAAGATCTGTCTTAACTCGGCTCAAGCGTACTCAGTCTAACATCTCGCTCTGGTCCTTACTCACTTCATCTTACCCGCACAAGCTCAAGTTGGAAGAAAGCCTGGCCCAGACCATGGTTCCCATCACGGTGACACCTGATGAAGCAGTTCAGATGATTGGCAACGTTAATTACAGCAACATCATCACTTTCACAGAGCTCGACCTTCCAAAATTTGGGGCTGACCACAATGAGCCTCTCTACATAACAGTTCAACTAGACGAGCGTCGTCTCCCTCGGGTCTTGGTAGATGGGGGATCATCCATGAATGTCCTGCCATCCAAAATGATGGATCTGCTAGGGATCAAGGCAACTGATCTAAAGACCTCAACTCAGGCAATCAAGGCATACGACTCAACATCCCGCCCAGTCTTGGGAATAGCCACCTTGAACCTGTGGTTCGGAAAACAAATGGTCCCGACAGATTTCCAAGTCATCGATTGAAAGAATGATTTGCTTTCAAGAATGAGACGAGTTCCCAAACTTGGAGAGAGTATGTAATATGCTCACATTTAGATGCCAAATGACTCAAGAACTGAACATGCATTTCTTTTAAACAGTCTTTAATTGATGAGAATGAATCTCTTTGAATAAGAGATGAGAATGCCATTCGGTAGAGGTCGGAGCTGGGCTTCGGGTTGCGATCGGCCATCATGACCTCTTTTAAGATGAGAGGTCGGCTGGGCCTTTTACTGACTATACCTCTAAAGATGAGAGGTTGGCTTTCGGGGATGTGTTTGGGAAATCTACGACAGGGAAGATTGATTGCATCTAAGAATCAGAGGTCAAATTTTGACTTTGGCCAAAGGCAAAGGTGATGGTAGTGGGAATATCCTCTAAAATCGAGAGGATGACTTAGGATTGATTAAGGTAATGGGAATATCCTCTAAAATCGAGAGGATGAATTGGGATTGGTTGGAAGGTGTTGGGGAGAGGAAGTCCAAGCTATTGAGAACTTTTGCGAACTTGCGAGAATTCGGGCTCCTTTTTGATCATTGGAGAGCCTCTTGAGAAGTCAGAGACTTTTGCTAAATTGTGAGGATCGACAGTCCTTTTTTAAAAAAAAAAAAAAAGCCTCCTGAGACGTTTGAGGATTCTTGCTGAATTGTGAGGATTTATAATCCTTCTTTTGATAACTTGGAAGGCCCCTTGAGGAATTGAGGAATATCTTTGCCCTTCCTTCATGACTTGAATATTTTGTGCACCGCCAATTCTCGAAGCTAACTTCTTGGCATTGCTTGGACTTCTCTCAGTAAGGAGCATAGATGATGGCTAAACAGGGTTTCAAAACATGCCGATCTTGAAATTAAAGGGTATTATTTAGTGAGGGTGAGGTAATGGCTTTCCTATGGGTGAGAGGCTTCAGCTCCAATCGCTACCGGACGGCATTATCATTGCTTAATGAGTACTTAAAAGAAACGCAAATTCATTTAACCGACTTATTGAGTAGAAAAAATGTATTTGGACCAAAGGAAAGATATGTGAGCATATTCAATGAAAACTTATCAATCAAATGGAAAAGCCGAGGAGACGCGAGAATGGGGAATTGATAAGCCCCAAGTTGATCTTCATGTTGCACTTGTGAGGGGTGGAAATAGACCCTTGCCCTTTCTTTAAATTGTAGCAGCGCGAGCGTCTCTACTTTTAAGATGAGCAACAACAAGCTTTGTGAAATGAGAGTAAAATGGATTATAGAAAGTGTATGCTTGGGAGAGCATTTGAGATAGTGTATGGAATGTAAGCGAAAATGGTGTATGGAGATAGTGTATGAAACGCGCACACAGAGAGTGGATGCGAATGAGATGTATGGAGATAGTATATGGAGAGATTGTGTAAGAGAAAGGAATTTTCTCCCCCAATCGAAGCATTCGTCATCTTGAGATTACGTGTTCACTTTGTCATGAGTTCTTGTTAGTTAATGAGTTTATCAGTGCGGTCAGCAATCAAGCGATATTTACAAATAAAACAATTTTCATTCAAAGATAAGCAAGATAATGTCTCAAGTATAGAGAGAAAAGAAATAAAAGACTTTTAATTGAAAACATAAAAGATAAATTTTCCAGATGAACAAAGACCAACACACTAGAACCTACGATGACTAAGTGATTCCATTAGTTGTGAGGCAGAGGGTTGGCAACTGCGCTTGAGGGCTTCCCAATCTTGATCTCATTGATCAAACCCTGGATGATCTTCTTGAGTAAGAAAAATTTGTTGGTGGTGTGGCCATGGCACTGATGATATCGGCAAAATATGGATGTATCAAGATTGGGCTTCTTGGAAGATTGTGCAGTACTGACATACGGCTCGATCAAACCCTTCTCCATTAAGACCTCAAGAAACTGATCCATAGGCATTTCCAAGTCATCACATTGTTTCTTCTCACAGACTGGCTTTAGGGAGAGCTTGGGCGGTGGCGTCTTGTGAAAGTGGCGGGTAGGCATAGTAGAAATCTTGAAAGTGGGAACTTGGTATGTGGGACTAGGAGCGGGACCACAAGCATACTGATGGGAAGGACCCTGGGAGGTAGTGGAGGGCGGAACTCTTCGCAAGTACTCATGGATGTCACAGAGGCAAGACAATTGACGCTCCTTGAAGGCTTTTAAGGTCTCAAGCACTTTGTAGCGGAAGTGGGTCATTTCCAACCTTAGGTTCTGAATCTCTTTGAGGGCTTCTTGGCTTTTGATGCTTTCCCTTGTAGACATGGTGCCGAAATCTATTGTAGCAAAAGATTGAATTAGATGCATAATTAATCTTAAGGCAATCCAAAAAAAACACAATTTTTCTTTTGAAATGACTAGTTGGTCTCCACACTGTGACAAAAGCTTAGAAAGTTTGACCGGGCGAAAGTTGCCTACGTAACTCTTACCATATAAGGTGCGAGTCTCAGGTCATCGTAGTTCGAAGGAGCCCCGGTTAATGATAAGCCTGGGGTCAGCTTTTGGAAAAGAGAGAGTGAGTCCAAGAGATGGACGGAATGGGCCTTTGGAGGTCCAAGAAATAAAGAATGGACCTTGGAGGGTCCAAGATTGTAGAAATGACCCCTGATGGGCCAAGATAGAGGGATGACCCGTAGAAGGGCCCAAGGTTGTGAGAGGTTGACCTCGGTGGGTCCAAGATAGAGGGATGGACCTTCGTGGGTCCAAGATAAAGAGGTGGACCTTCAAGGGTCCTACTTTAGAAATGGACCTTGAAGGGTCCAAGATAGAGACGTGGACCTTCGTGGGTCCGAGAATGAAGAATGGACCTTTGGGAGTCCAAGATTGTGAAATGGACCTTGGGGGGTCCAAGAGATAAGAAAGTGGACCTTTTGGGGTCCAAGATGGAGAGATGAACCTTCGTGGGTCCAAGATAAAGAAGTGGACCTTCAAGGGTCCGAGATTGAGAAATGGACCTTGAAGGGTCCAAGATAGAGACGTGGACCTTCGTGGGTTCGAGAATGAAGAATGGACCTTTGGAGGTCCAAGATTGTGAAATGGACCTTGGAGGGTCCAAGATAGAGAAAATGGACCTTTGGAGGTCCAAGAGAGGGAGAATGGACCTGTGAAGGTCCAGGAGCGAGGGAGGCAGACTAAAGCGAGTAACTTGTTTAGGTGCAATTAGAAAACAACGTCTTATTAAAATCCTAGAATGGTTGGAAAAGGGGGACACCTTCTTTTTCGCATTCTAACCTATTTTGAACTAGAGCAAACCTAAGGGGCATACAAGTCAAAACAAGTCAAACTCAAGATTTCAAAACCAAGTTCAAGTCAACAACGTCCCGACTCGAAAGAAAAGAGGGTCGAAAGTACGTATGAATGTACGAGACCGCAATTCGCAGGTAAAATCCTGTAAAAAATTCGGCATGACCTCTCCTCACCTCGAGTCAAAAATCGGGCATGACCTCTCGTCACTTCATGGCAAAATTTCGGCATGACCTCTCGTTAGTACGTGTCAAGAATTCGATATGATCTCGCGTTAGCACATCTCAAAAACGCGTCATGACTTCTTACGAAGCCAAGTCGAGGAATCGACATGTACCTACGTCGAGACATGTCAAAATTTTGACATGTACTCACGTTAAGTCATGTCGTGATTTCGACATGAAGAGGGAGGGTACGCCGAGACTTTGGAAACAAAGTACAACTCGAACTTTTTGAGAAAATTTTGAAAATCGAGTTTGAAAAATGTTTTGAAAAGTATTTTTTCCAAAAACCAACCGGTCACGGTAAAAAGTGTGTCACGGACAAGGTGTGGCTCCTAACACTCTATAGGCCGGGAGGACTTTAGGCGCTCAAGCATAGGCGAGACATATCACCGTCCGCGATACCGTCCGTACACTCCAAGGGTTCTAACTCTCTGTGCGGGTAGTGTGCGGGTAGTGTGCGAGTAGTGTGAAGGTAATTTCTAAAAAACTTTTGCTTTTTTTGTAAAAAAAAGTTTTCAAAATGCAATAATTACAAGTATGCAAAAAGAAAAAACCAAAAGAACAAGCCCATAAGCATGGCAAAAGGGGACTGCCTCAAATCTCAGGAACACACAAGCAAACTGCATGCTCAGAATCACTCTGTCCAACTGTTCGGACTGCCAACTAAAATTGCCCTGCAGTGCTATCCTTTGTCGTCCGACACAGGACTTCCCCAGGAATGGGATGTCGTCCGACAAATCACATCTCACAAGCAGAAACCAGTCAACTAGCAAAGGGGGGTAGGGAGGAGAACCCCACCACCAAACACCAACATGTCAAGGCATAATAAGCAGGTAGGCATGGCAAAGCACATAGGAGCACACAATGACACGAATCATACACAAAAAGAATGAGGAAATTGTCCAAGTTGATTAAAGAAAGTTAGACCCTCTAACAAAATTGGTTTAGAAACTCTATTTTAAAAATGATCCCCAGCGGAGTCGCCACTGAACATACCCCGATACGCATGTCGAAAAGCGCATGGGATGTTTGAAAAAGGTTTTAATTTGTTATTTTGAAAAGAAACGGGTATATGAACATGGCTTTAATAAAATGGGAGTCGCCACTCCGTTTTAAGGAAAACGTTGAGAAACCATAAACACTTAGTTGGGTCCGGGGGTCAAGTTACGACGTGGGAAGAGAATATAGAGCTCACCCACATCGCCTCTTTCGAGACTTTCAATCAAACAAGGACAATATAAATCATTCTAAGTGTGTGCAAATCGTGTCAACAAACAAGCATATGAAATTTAGATTTTATTAATAAAAAGAGATACAACTTGTGAGCCATTAACATGGGGGCCACACCTTTACAATTAATGAACTTGAATTACAAGGAAGGGGTGAGACAGTCTCTCCAGAGACCTTGGGTGTCGTACGACACAGGACTTCCTCAGAAGAGGGTCAGTCGTACAATACAGGACAGCCTGGTCAGATTGCCTCTTACAAAGGGGGTGTAAAGGCCACCAAAGCTAATCTAACACTGACTGAACTATAGAATTACACTAAATAGAGCTTAAAACTACAAAGGGAATCAATCTGGGTTTGACTGAAGTCACTGAAGTCAAAATGACTTTCTGGGATCCTTATGTCGTATGACACAGGACACCTTAGGGTTGTCCTGTGTCGGATGACATGCACGTCCTCTATCAGTGGGCTTCATTAGATTAATCCCACACTGCTCAGATCATGAAACTAGGCTATAATACTAACTGAAAACAGTAGAATAACAATAACAAATGAGTATTGTGGGAGGATCATATGGCTTTGATGGCCAAATGTGAATAATCACATATTTTTGGCCATGATCATGGGGCCATCACCTCCTAAATCAAGCAAATAGGATCAAGATTCAAACTTTAATGAAGCTAATAGTACTAAATGATCAGATCTGAGATGAGAAGATGTGAGTATTGATGATTCACATCTCCACCACCTTGATCACACAAAAATCCCAAATAAATCACATATTATCAAATAGAATGAACATGCATGGATATGATTGAACAAATAAGATAAATAGAGGTAGGAAAGGTTTAGGGTCTACCTATTGTAGTCCACAAAACAAAGCACCAATAGTATGGTGTTTGCCCCTTCAAAACCCCAACAAGGATGACCACCTTTCTTAGATGTGTTTGTGTTTTAGGAGGGTGGTGAGTGTGTGTGTTTCTCTCTCTTCTCTCAAATTTGGTAGAGTAACCTTACTTTAGAAAATCCTCTTCAAAATGATCAGCAGAGCCCTGTATTTATAGGTTTCTAATGGGGAGCTTCCATGTCGTACGACATGGGGCTTTAACCGCCTTAGGATCGTCCTGTGTCGGACGACACCGGTCATTCCATAGGCAGAATAGGCCGAAGGGAGGCAGGCCCAAGAAAAACAAATGAATATAAATAAATGATTTTAGGTAAGCCCAAAACTAATGCAAATAAATAAGCAAGCCCAAAACTAAGGGAGACCCTTTGCAATTCAAGGAAAGCAGGCCCAAAAACACGAGTTTGGGTCGGGGTACTCACAGTGGGTACTTTGGTTGGTCACTGAGCGGACGGGGGTTCGGAAGGTTCACCAATTGCATAATTTTAGTGATTGGCTTGGTGAGGGGAGTGGAGATCTTAGTCTTTTCAGTTCCTCGCATCCTATTTTTTCCCTTGTAACCGTTTTCGTTTGAGGATGGTGAAATTACCCGGATCCGAGAGGCAGCGCAATCGCGCCCCGGCATCTGGCATCTTTCGCGTTGGAGCGATGTGTCTCGCCGTTTTTGTTTTCGCATTTGTAGAGTCGCCACGCCGTTTTTATTAAGCCCAAAACATTGAAAAGGGCATCGCTTAAAGATAATTTTAAACTGTTTTTGTGTGATGAGATTTTGAGTTCGGAGGTCGATGACTCCTCGGGAAGAGAATATTAGAATATTAGAGCTCACCCGAGTAGCCTCATAAAACGAGTCTTTCTGATACCCCTAATATCCTTTAAATGTTGTGTGTGTGTGTGTGTGTGCTTTTTTAAAAATGCATGCTGTATCGGATGTCTACATTGTATGCTATGTATGGAAATGTATTGAAATAGTATAGGAAGGAAGCCTTACCAATGTTGGTTCGTGTCTGTCTTCCGCTGGGGAATAGTGTTTGAGGTCTGAGTAGCGTTCCGGTACGGATCGGGTTTGCTTCGGGAAATGCCGGTTGTCCGCGGACGAGTTTCGGCGTGAGTTGAGGTTGCGAGGCTGCGTTCGGGCGCAGGTTCGGCGTGCGTGGGGATCGTCGGGATCACTCGGGCAGAGGTTCTGGCGTGCGTTGGGGTGGCGTGAGTCACTCGGGCGTAGTTTCGGCGTGGTTTGGGATCGCCGGTTTGACTCGGAAAGAGCCGGACACCGTGGAAAGACTGTGCAAGGCCTCGGAGTACCACGAGGG
Source organism: Adenophora triphylla var. japonica (assembly GCA_022495995.1). Classification (NCBI taxonomy): domain Eukaryota; kingdom Viridiplantae; phylum Streptophyta; class Magnoliopsida; order Asterales; family Campanulaceae; genus Adenophora; species Adenophora triphylla. The sequence continues at coordinate 20,181 of JAFEMH010002052.1, read as the reverse complement.
CCTCAGTAGTACCTCGAGAGTGCCTCGGGCGGCGCGGGAGCGTCTCGGGAGCGCTCGGGAGGCTTCTGAGCACCACAAGGGAGCTCGGAAGGCCTCGGAAGGATCCGAAAGGGGCCGGGAATGCCTCGAAAGGACTTAGAGGGGAAGCCGAAGGCCTAGGGAGGAAGAGAGAAGTGGGAGGTGTGTGAAAATGAGGAGGGGGAGCCCTCATTTATAGTGCTAGATTTGGTGCAAAGAGGTCCGTACGGACCTCCCCGGTAATCCAGCTTTTTGGTTTTCCTCGATTTGAGAGAATCCGTGATGATGGAGGAATATTTTGCAATTATGGTGTCCCCCGAGCAATAAGGTCCGTACGGACCATCTTGCATGCAAAGAGGTCCGTACGGACCAACTCGCAGAGGAGTAATCATTTTCCCTGGGATTTGAGGGAATATTGTGGACTTTAAGGAGATTCAAGTAATTATGACAACAAAGAGGTCCGTACGGACCAATATTGCTTTCCCAATTTCCCTCGAAAATTCCCAAAAGGTCCTTTTGTCCCTTTTTATCCTGCAAAGGCTCCTCCCTTGGTTTGGTTGGGGGTTTAGGAGAGGGTTTTGAGTGAGAGGGGTCTTCGAGACCGTGTTGATGAGTCTCGCGGTGTTTCCCGTGTGTGTGAAAGGGTGTGATCCAGATTGGGGTACTTACGAAGCCCCTCGACGACGTCACTTATGAAAGAAGTGGGGTCGCCGATAAGATAAGTGGTCCTAATCTGGATCGCGTGGCCGGGAGAGGAAGTGACCGTGGAGGTCGGGCGAGGACGTGGTGGTATCCTTTGTGTGACCGCATAGGCCGCAGGCCGGACCCCGTGATAGGATTCCTACGTATCCCCGGCGGGAATCAAGCCTCGGTCGTAGTTCGGGTGTGGGGTGAGTGTTTTGTGAATGCGGGCGCGGTGGTGCCCTCGAAGTGTCGTGTGACCTCCGAGGTCAGCGGTGAGGACGTGGTGGTGTCCTGGTGACCGCATAGGTCGATGGCCGGACCCCGTGATAGGATTCCTACGTATCCCCGGCGGGAATCAAGCCCGGTCGTAGTTCGAGGTCGTGAATTTGTGAATGTGGGCGTGGTGGTGCCCTGAAGTGTTGTGTGACCGCCGAGGTCAGTGGTAAGGACGTGGTGGTGTCCTAAGATGTGGTGACCGTCGAGGTCAATTGTGAGGACATGGTGGCGTCCTGGGATGGAAATTTTACGATTTTCCTAATCGGGTGGTTTAAGGCCTTCCGGCCGGAGATAGAGCGAGGACTTGAATCGTCTTCGATTGCGGCTGGTGCCACGGGAGGACTTTGAATCGCCTTCCGGCGGTTGATGTCACGTGGAGGACTTTCAATCGTCTTCGGGCGGCGGTTGGTGCCACGCCGGAGGACTTTGAATCGTCTTCGCGGCGGCTGGTGCCACGCCGGGAGGACTCAATCGTCTTCGGCGGCGGTTGATGTTACGCCGGAGGACTTTGAATCGTCTTCGCCTGGTGCCACGCTGGGAGGACTTTGAATCGTCTTCGGCGGCGGTTGATGTTACGCGGAGGACTTTGAATCGTCTTTCTAGCCGCAAGTGATGTAACGCGCGAGGACTTTGAATCGTCTTCTAGCCGCAGCTGATGTAATGCGCGAGGACTTTGAATCGTCTTCTAGCCGCAGCTGATGTAATGCGCGAGGACTTTGAATCGTCTTCTAGCCGCTGATGTAACGCGAGACTTGAATCGCCTTCAGCCTAGCCATGAGGCATGGCCGCCGCGCTTTGATTGCGAGAGGCGTAGATGCCTCGTGTTTTTGCATGTTGAGTAGAAGGTTGGACTTACGATGACCGCTCTGCGATGCCGTTGAAGTGGGCAAGGATGACGGCTATGATTGCTTCACCATTTGGCATTTTGAGGCGCTTCGTGCCTTGGGACTTGTACGGAGGTGTTGGCTCCTTCGTGCTTGTTTTGCCGCTGAGCGGGCAAGGATGATGGTCGGGCCGGGGATATGCACCTTGTATGACTTCCTTGACTTGTTGGGGAGGAGCTCGGGCTTACTTTGATGGCCGGTGCTTGCGTTGCCGTCAGGGGCGAAGTTCGGGCTTACATCCGACCGGTGCTTGAATCTGGGGATGCGTGACCTCGTAGGGCCCTTCGTTGGGAAGATGACTTCGGACCTCTTTTGAGGGCCGATGGTCGAGTTGTCGTTGAGCGTTTGGAGGCGTCTTGCGCCTTGATATTCGTGGCCGGGAGGTGTTGGCTCCTTCTTGAATTGCCGTTGAGCGGGCGTTGCTTGAATTGCCGTTGAGCGTTTGGAGGCGTCTCGTGCCTGGGGATTCGTGGCCGGGAGGTGTTGGCTCCTTCTTGAATTGCCGTCGGGCGTTTGGGAGGCGTCTCGTGCCTCGGGATTCATGCCGGGGAGGTGTTGGCTCCTTCTTGAATTGCCGTCGGGCGTTTTGGAGGCGTCTCGTGCCTTGGGATTCGTGGCCGGAGGTGTTGGCTCCTTCTCGAATTGCCGTTGAGCGGGCGGTGGTGGTTGAATTGCCGCTGAAGTGGGCGAGACCGGTCTTACGCCGACGGCCGGTGGTTGAATTGCCGTTGAGTGGGCGAGGACCGGTCTTACGCCGACGGCCGTGGTTGAATTGCCGCTGAGCTGGGCGAGGACCGGTCTTTACGCCGACGGCCGGTGGTTGAATTGCCGTTGAGTGGGCGAGACCGGTCTTACGCCGACGCCGGTGGTTGAATTGAAGGGTTAGGGACCATTCTCGCACTGGATTTGCCGGAAAAGGCCTTAGGACGCCAGGGGGCAAAGATTATAAGGGCAGTGAAAGTAATTTGGCCACCCTTGCAAAGAGGTCCGTACGGACCAACCTGGATGCAAAGAGGTCCGTACGGACCACCTCGCTTTTTACAGCTCCTGTGTTTTGACCAGGCTTAAAAGCCGAGGCATCCCCAGCTTCTTCCTCATTTCCGGTTCGTGAACCGAGGTGAGAGAGAGAGAGAGAGAGAGAAAAAATCCTCCATTGTTAACCAAAATCAAAATTTTTTTGCTTGAATTGCTTGCCATGGCTGAAGGATCTCGAAGGAGTCGTCGTCAACGCAGCCAAGAAGTGGTCGAGCAACGGATGGAGCTTCAAAGAAATTGGATTTCGTTCGTTCCATCTTCGAAGAACCCGGATGTCTTGTATCCGAATCCGGAGGTGCACAATCGTCGATCTATGAACGTCGGGAGGTAAGAAATCCGCTCCGTTTTGATTCCCTCGTCGAATTTTTGAATGCTAGAACTAGGTTTTAGTTTTTCGCATTTTTGAATTTTTTGTTATTTTTTTATGCCTTTTGTGAAATTCTTGATGAATTGTTGAAAATAGACATGTAAAAATTGTGGGTATGTGTATTTTGTGCAGAAATGTGTAGATTAGCTCTTATTTGTGAAAATAAAGTGCCTCTCTAATGAAATGCATGCTTTGGTGTTTTGTACCGTATGCTATTTATGTATGTACATTATGAGAAAAATTATCGTGTAGTGATAAATTTTGTGAAAAATGTGACATGTGCCGTGTTTTGTGACGGGTTTTGTCTCGAAAGTGTGTGCCGTGTAGGGACGGATTTTTTTGAAAATGTGTTATGCATATGTGTCGTGCCGTGTGTGCCATGTTTTTGGGTGACGGACTTTGTGGGGAAAATATGTGCAATATGTGCCGTGTTTTTGTGACTGTTATATGTGCCTTTGCCGTGTTGGGACGGATCTTTTTTTTTTTTTTTTTTGAAAATGTGTCGTGTAGGGTTTAATCCCCCTTTTTTTCTTTTGGGAAAATGTGTACAAGTGTGTGCCGTGTTTTTGTGACGGATCGCATGGGAAAAATTATATGTATAATGTATGTGAAAATTATGTGCAATATGTGCCGTGTTTTGTGACGGGATATATGTGAAAAATATGTGCAATGTGTGCCGTGTTTTGTGACGGGTTACATGGAAAAATTATATGTATAATGTATGTGAAAATTATGTGCAATATATGTGCCGTGTTTTGTGACGGGTTATATGTGCCTTTGTTTTATATTAATTACTGTGATTGACGTACCTTTGCTGTGTTTACCTGCAGGATGCGGGGCTTATGGCCGGGAAGGCCAAGAGGATGAAGACTCGGGGATCGCTCGAGGCCGTTGTTGAGCCGTGGCAATGGATGCCCGATATTTCCGTGGACGGTAGGCCGAGTCCCTGAGGCCGGTCTACGCTTCGGCCCGGGGTGTGTTCGAGAGAACCCGGGCCGGGTTTTCGACACGAGGAAGAACAAGAGCGTCTTCCTTGGCCTTTCCGAGTACCGGTGGGATACCACCCACACCTTCCATCCGAGCCGGGGAGAGGTGACGGTGACGCCTACCGACTTTGCCGCGATCACCGGCTTTCCTTCAAAGGAGGGCCGACGGTGGGAGGGATATGATCTCCGATGATGTGTCGACCGAGCCGCCGGGCTTTGAGCCTCGTCCTCGCAGGGCCCGGGCATGTCAGATAGCGACGTGGAGCCGAAGATCACGGCCAAGATTTGGGCCTACATCCGGTACCTGCTGTGTGACAGCTGGAGCAGCTTGGCGCGCTCCTTTTGTGGTATGCACCGCCCGAGACTTTGTTCTCGAACCACGCGACCGCGGCTCCCTTTGCTCGCTGGAGAGTTTGATTGACCTCGGATAGGGTCTCGTGACATTGCTTGGGGCGAGGCAGTGCTCGCCGAGCTCTACTTCTCCTCGGGACCGGTTTAGCCTGGGGCGCGCCCGTTGGCCTCGTTTTGACTTTGCTTTGGAGGTATGAGTTTATTGCCGTTTTTGATTTAGCAACTTGTCATTTCTCCATTGTCTTTGCACCGAGCCTTCTCTCGTTTTTGTCACAGTGTGGTTTTATGAGGTTTTCCAAGGCTTCCCGTGGGATAGAGATCCGGGCCGCTTGCCGCGCACCCGCTATGTCGGGCCGGGCTCGCACGGCGAGGAAGAGGAGGACCAGCAGGGGGAAGCTCACCATCGCCACTGGGATGTGCAGGAGCCGCCCGGAGAGGGGTAGCCCTGAGGGGTTCGTCTTGTTCCCGTGGGCTCCTGTGATGAGGGGGATGAGTTCTGAGGGGGCTCCCGAGGTGACAAAGCCACTGAAGATGCCGCGGGGCTCGACTTGTGATGTCATGTATCCGGGAGAGCGGGTCTTCTCGGGCAAAGATGGCCCCTGTGCTTCCCGTGGCTCCGAGGGACCCTCCCTTTGGGATGCTTGATTCCCGGACATGGACGTGCTCGATTTCGAGAGGTACCTCGCGTGCTCGGCGCCGAGGAGTTCATTTTATATGGAGAGGAGTACGGGCCTTCGTGAGGAGGAAGCCGAGGACGCCGCAGTACCGGCGCGGAGAGAGAGGCCGGCCCGCAGCTCCCCTGCAGGTTCCGATGCCGGGACCGGATTTCACGTGACGTCCGCGGACGGATCGAGGAGGAGGGTGTCTCGTACTGCTCCGAGCAGTGCTCCCGCCGCATACAGAGCGGACCCCGATAGATCGGTGAGTGTGCTTACTCTTTTCCATCTTGGCATCTTTTCGTATTTTTCTCTTTTGTTGTTGAGTATAACCGTATTGCCGAGCGTTTCCTTGGCCGCTTGTTGGTGCAGTCCCGGGAGAGCTTATGATATGCCGACTCGCCGTTACGTGGCGACGAGGTCGCGCGAAGAAGATGGCTTCGAAGATATCTTGCCGGGTTCGCGACGCGTGCCGGCGCACGAGCCTATGCCTTCGAGGCATTCGTAGACGTTCCTCCGCCTAGAGCCGAGCCTGAGCCGCAGCAGAGGGACCTGAGGGGGCGGCATGCATGGATGCCGGACGTCTTCGGAGCCGCAGGCCTTCGAGGAGCAGCCTCTTTTATCGCTCATGCCTCCGCATGGCGCACAGTGGTGAGGGTTCCTCGAGCCTTCTTTCTTTGATCCTTTCGCCGGATTTGATCCTTCGAGTACTTTTCGTGGGAGCCTCCGGTGGGTGCTCGGTATTCCGACGACGAGGATGTGACGGCGAGTTCGCCGGATGCCCGACTTCTCTTCGGAGGACCTCGGCGAGGATGATGATGCCGAGGAGTCCGATTAGTATTCATTTGCTTTCCCTCTTTTCATATCCCTCTTTTTTTTTTTGTTTAGCAACAGACATTTATGGGTACCCGTAATAAAACACTTGTATTTGCATGGCAAACAAGATTTTATTTTAAGATGTAATGTCAATTTTGTGATTCCTGGAATTGTCCTAGAAATTGTTGCTATTATTATTTTTTATTTTGTGCATGCCACGTGAGCCGAGAGTGTGTTTGTGGGTAGTGTTTGTTTGCCGGAATGGCTTTGTCCAGTTGTTTGGGCGCTTTGGAGCAAGGTTTTGGCCGAGGACAAATGGTTGTTGTACCGTTTGCCGGGGAAATGGGTTCTGTTTGCAAGGAGGTCCGTACGGACATACTTAGCATGCAAAGAGGTCCGTACGGACCAACCTTGCTTTGGGAAGGACATAAATGCTTTCCAAAGTTGTCCGGTTCTTCCTCATTTCCCCATTTGCACCATTTTCGAGCTTTCTTCCCCATTTTCTCTAGGAACCTCCATTTTTGCCATGGATTCTTCGTACGTCCCTAGAATTTTGCCGAGGCTTTCGCAGAGAGGCAAGCACACTTCCTCGAGCGCTTGAAAACGTGGATGCGGCGCCGTATGAGGCATCGTAGACGGGCTTTCGAGGTAAGGTTTCGTCTTTGCTCGATTTGGTCTTTTAAGGAGTCGGGTTCCCGATTGGGATTTGCTGCGGCCGCCGCGAAGTTCGGGATGTTAGGAGGCACGTGTACTGTTTCTCCTATAATGAAATGGTGCCCACTTTTGAGGATTTTCGGGCTTTGATGGAGGACCTGAGGTGGAGGCCATCTCGCTTCCTTTCGATTGGTGGTGCGCGCGAGCGTGAAGCTTGCAGCTTTCTTCGTACTTCGTTGGAAGAAGTGCAGGCATGATCCTTGATTCGGGTCATATCGACATTTCCGAGCCGCCTGAGCGGTTCATGGCCGATGATGAGAGTGACGTCTCTTGGGATGTATTTGCCTCGCGCGTGATGGCGACGCTTTTCCGGTCGGGCCTCGCATTTGTGGATGGCGCTCGCTAGATGTGGTAGGGCACCGCAGAGCCGGAGAGGATATTGTCCCGTTGGTGCCGGGGGAGACTCTTCATGGTATCGACCGTCCGGCGACCGGGGATCGTTTTACGAGAGGGGGAAGCCCCGCTTTGCTCACCTTGTGGCCGCGAGAGAGACTTCGTGCCACGCCCGAGGCTCCGACGTCGTTTAGCCCGTGGTCATTTGCTCGCCGACCTCTTGTGTTGGATATGGATCACTCCGCCCGGGAGAGATGGATGGCACAGCCTTGGTACGCATCGATCCGCCGGTGGGTTCCGCACCGGGAGGATCGAGACCAGTGAGGATCTCGCAGAAGGGTCCTACGTTGTCGAGTTCCAGTTTGTCTTGGTCCTCCTTCTATATTCCGTCGCTTGTTTCCCGGCCAGCTTGGGATGAAGCAGAGCCTTTGTTGGCCGGGATGACCTTGCTACCGCGGAGGTAGTTCCTCTTTGTATGGCGCCTTCAGTGCCTTCGTATTTTCCGAGGGTATGGAAGTATTCCGCTTTCCCTCCCGCGGTACTCCTTAGACGTCTGGGAGCGTGATTGACGACTCGCATCCGGCCCGGTATGAGCAGCGTGTCGGGCAGTCCCAAGTGGTCTGGGAGAGCAAAGTGCGTGTAGCGATTCTGGGACCCGCTGCCGTAGTAGCTATTGCCTTAGGAGTTCCGAAGCCCGGGTCCGACCCTTCGATGTGACGGGAGACACTTTGTTTGACTACGAGACTAGAGTTGACCGACCGACAGGGAGAGGTCCTCTTTGCACTCGCAGGGAGGAGATCCGAGCCGAAGCACGGCGAATGAAGCCCCGAGAGCTACCGGATTGTTTGACTCTACTGGGAGGACCCCGCATCTCTGACCGAGAGACGCAGAGTTGGTTCACGTGGAAGCGAAAGAAGACTCGCCGGGGACGAGGGAAGAAAGGAAAGAATGGCGAGGGGACAAGCGCAGATGGCGTGGAATGACCTCCTAGGTATCCATTCATTGCATTGCAAACACATTATTAGTTAAATGTATTAAGCTGTCTTTTAGCATGTTGTGAACTTGAGAGTAGACCGTGCTTGAACTCATCAAGAAATGTTGTAACCGTTAGTGATTTGTGATTTACTTTTAAAGCTTTGTCGAGACGCAAGATCTCTTGTTTGCCTTTGCTTCTGTTGTGCACTTTGTCGGCGTCCATCTGACTTTTCTCGTTGCATTCGCGGAAGGGCCCGTCCCATGACGGCAATCCCTTTGCCGAGGCTTTCAGGCTTGGCCGAGAGGTTGAATGCTCCTCGACAAGTCGTTTTGACGGTCTTTTTCGTAGCTTCCTTGCCTCTTGTTGGCGTCGGGCTCTTGACCACCTTTTTTTTGCAGCTTCTGCTTGAGCTTCTTTTGTTTTTTTTTTGTGAGCCCTTGCTCGAGCTCTCTTTTTTTTATTATTTTTTTTGTGAGCCCTTGCTCGAGCTCTCTTTTTTTTTATTTTTGAAGCGCATGAGGGCGAAGACAAGCCCCTGGCTTGGAAGCAGACACGAGCCGGCCGTTTGATGCCGAGTGACCCTGATGTCCTTGGATGTTGCCGCCGTCGTTTGACTTGGTCAAGGTGACTGCTGGGGCGTGTTTCTTGAAAAGTGCGTAGCTTGATGGAGGTCTTGATTGACATTCAAACTTTTGACTTTTTTGTGTATTTTTAGACCGGACCAATTAAGGTTGCCTACGTCTCCTGACTAGAGGGCTCGTGTGTCCGCGTAGTTCGACACTACATGGAGTGCCAAGAGATGCACACTGTTCTTCTTCAGCGAAGTATCTCGCGAAGTTTGCTTCCGCTGACCGGATTCATGAAGCGGATTGCCGTCTAGGTCCTGTTAGCTTCATGGCGCCTCCGAGAAGATCTTTTGAACCACGAAAGTGGCCGATCCATGTGGGTTCCCATTTTCCCAGCTGGGTTGGTTCGAGCGGGAGGCTTTTCGAGTACAAGGTCACCTTCCCCGATGTCTCTGGATTTGACTTTCTTGTCGAAAGCTCTAGCCATCCCGCTTGATAGGCTCCTGACGTGTTCCATGGCCTTTAGTCGTCGCTCGTCTAGCGTGAGCCAATTCGTCATGTCCTGGCCGAGCCATTCGACTTCGTTGATGTCATTTTCCAGCAAAGACTGGAGCGAGGGAATTTCCACTCGATGGGAAGGACTCGCTTCCATCCCGTATGTCGTGGCAAATGGGGTTTCTCCCGTGGTCGTTTCCGACTGATGTGCGGTAGCCCCAAAGTGCAAGGTGCAGCTTTCTGCCAATCTCGTCCTCTGGTGGTCATTTTTCTGATGATCCGTTCGAGGGTTTTGTTTGTCGCTTCCACGGCGCCGTTTGTTTGTGGCCGGTAGGGAGAAGATTTGTGGCGTGTGATCTTGAATTCAGCCTAGCCCGTCGAATTCCCTTCGAAGTGTGAACCATTGTCCGATATGACCTCATTTGGGATGCCGTATCGGCAGATGATGTTTTCCTTGAGGAAATGCGCGACCTTCTTGGAGGCGAGTACTTTGTAGACTCGCTTCGACCCATTTGGGTGAAGTAGTCGATGGCTACTAAGATGAACTCGCGACCGTTGTCGCCCGGGCGGAGCGATTTTCCCGATGACGTCAATTCCCAAGTGGCAAAGGGCCAAGGTGTAGTCATGCAAGAGAGATCGTGGGGCGGCAGATGATTGAGGTTGGAGAACCGTTGGCACTTGTCGCAGCCTTTCTGACAAAGTGGATGCAATCCGCTCCACGGAGATCCAAGAGTAGCCCATCCCGAGAATGATTTGCATCGTGGCTCGCGTTCATGTGGGGACCGCAAGCCCCATTGTGGACTTCTGCTCATGAACTTGCTTGCTTCTTCTTGGCCGACGCAGCCGTAGGAGTGGCCCGTGGTAGCGTTTCTTGTATGCATGTCCCCGAGGATGACGAAGTGAGAGGCAAGGCGTTTTAGTGGCCACGATGCTCTTGGTTTTGACCCCTTCGTGTGTGGGTCTTCCTTGTTCATGAAGGTGGTTTCCGTTCTTGAGGTATTGGAAGATCCGGTTATACCATGGCTCATTGACGGCTTAGGTTCCGTTCGATCTCACAACAAGAGGCGTGAATTTCCTTTCGTCCGACTTTGAAGGGTTTGATTGCTTTTCCTTCGTGGATTTCCACAAGGGAGGCCAAGGTGGCTAAGGCATCCGCAAACCCGTTTCGGCCTCTTGGCAAGTAATGGAAGGTGACCTCTTCGAATTGTGTGATGAGGTCCTCCATGCAGCATGATATTTTTGCAAGCCCGGTCTACGGTTTTCCACTTGTTGGAGACTTGGTTGATGATCAAGGCCGAGTCCCCATAAACTTCGAAGTTTCTGGACATTCCTCTCGAGTGCGGCTTGTAGTCCAAGAAATAAGCAGCTTCATATTCGGCGGCATTGTTGGTTACCTCGAAATTGAGCTTTATAGCAATTGGGGCGTGCTCGCCCTGGGATCCACCAAGAGCATACCGATGCCGTTTCCTTTTTGTTAGCCGCTCCGTCAAGAACAAGCTTGCCATCGATTTTCGCTTCGATTGCGAAGATTCCCTCGTCCGGAAATTGTGGTTCGGGGCCTCGAGCCTCGCTTCTGCTGGGAAATCACCCGCTTGTTCACCTACGGCCCGTCCCGATTGACTTTTGGTTTACGTACTTGATGTCAAATTCCGCTAGGAAGAAAGACCATTTGCGAGCCTCATCGACAGAGATGGTTTGTCGAAGAGGTACTTGACCGGGTCCATTTTGGAAACCAAGTGTACCGTGTGCGACCGCATGTAGTGCCGTAGTTTCCCGACAACCCATACCGTAGCCGCGCAGTTTTCTCGAGGGCCGAGTAATTGAGTTCGCCGCCTTGAAACTTTCGGGACCGACGAAGTAGATGGCGTTTCGACCCGTGACTCCTTCTTTTCTTGACAGAGCATGGCTCCAACCGCGGTGTCTGGCCACGCTAGGTATAGCAACAAAGGGCTTTTCCTCGTGGGGAGGACAGAGAATCGGAGGACTCACAAGGTATGCTTTTATTTTTTCAAAGGCATCTTGGCATTCTCGAGTTCCATTCGATGTCGGCGTTCTTCTTCATCGCTTGAAGATTGGCTCGCACATAGAGGTCAATTGGTTGACGAAGCGGCCGATATATCAGGCGGCCCATGAAGCTTTTCACCTCTCGTCCGAGTTTGCGGTGGTCTCATTTCGATGATAGCCTTGATCTGAGGATCCACCTCGATGCCTCTCTCTATGACCATGTATCCCAAAACCTTGCCTCGCTAACCCCAAATGTGCATTTGGCAGGTTAAGCCTCATTGAGTGTTTTCTGAGGCGATCAAGAATTTTCTCAGTCTCGCGAGGTGTTGTCCGTCCGATCCCTTTCGAGCGAACGATCATGTCATCGACGTACACTTCGATCTCTTTGTGGATCATATCGTGGAAGAGGGCGGTCGCCCGTTGGTAGGTAGCCCCGCCGTTCTTTAGTCCGAACGGCATTACTGTAGCAAGAGGTTCCCCAGGGGGTTGTGAAAGCCGTCTTTTCTTGGTCTTCTTCGCCATCTTGATCCGATTGTAGCCGGCAAAACCGTCCACGAAGGACTTGACTTCAAATTGGTCAGAGTGTCTACCAACATGTCGATGTTGGGTAGTGGAAAATCGTCCTGGGACTTGCTTTGTTGAGATCTCTAAGTCCACGCAACAACAGTACTTTTCCATTGGCCTCTCGTGACCGTGACGATATCGAGAGCCATGTGGGGTACTCGATCACCCCGATGAAGCCGACGCGGAGCATTTTTTCGATCTCCTCTTCGACTTGTAAAGACCATTCTCGGCTTGATTCGGCGTAGCTTTTGCTTGATGGGCTTAGCCTCTGGATTCAAGGGGATCCGTGCTCTACAATGTTAGGATCTAATCCGGCATGTCTCTAAGACCAAGCGAACACATCCACGAACTCTTTCGAGCAAAGGCAAGCCAATGCGTCTTGCTCGTGCCGGTGAAGAAACTTCCGATTTGCGTCTCTTTTGGCTCTTCAAATAGCTCCCAAATTCACTTTGGTTAAAACCTCCTGGCACTGGGCCCGGTTTTTCTCTCGTTTGACAACATGCTTAAAGATGTGCTTAATGTATTGTTCGTTTAATGTGTCTCGCTTCTTTATCAAGTGAATCGTTATTAACTCGTTTGTGTGTTAGTTAATTTATCGCTTGTTAAAGATGCAATGAGAGGATACTCTGAAAGATCGAAGCATTCATTAAGAGCATACGGAATACATTATTGGCAATGAGTTCGTAATCTTCCGGCGCGAGGCCATCGATGACTCGAGAGACTCAAATTCAAAGCTAATGGACTCAGGATGAGTTTTGACACTAGACTCTAGGACTCGAGGGGTCGACCAAGTTGTTCGATCATGTCCTTTTGGCCGGGCAAGGGGTCCGAGAAGTGGCCCAGCTTATTGAGTGGCAATGAGCTTGATAGGAGATGGGGTCAAGGGCTTTATGTCACCGTTCCCGATCATTGCTATCACAGAGTTATCGAAACAAAATCGATTAGATCCGGCATCTCGATTTCTTCTTCAAGAGCAGTGGAGCTGGCTTCGTCCCAAGCATCGTCTCATGAGTCTTTTGCTTTTGTCTTGGGCATTACTAGCTCGAATGTACTCGTCCCGTTTGTTGAAGGCGTGAGTGTCGACAGAGAGTTTTTCGAGTTCTTCCGCCAAAGAGGGAGTTTTCCGAACCAAAATTCATTGTGAATAGTGGTGGTTGTGATCCCGGCAGGGGCGGTGTGTCGAGGAATGCTCTTCTGACAGGATTTGGCTTCGAGGCCTCCGAATCTTGCCAGTTCTCGCCGGAGCTTGTCCATGGTTGCTCGGCCGCCTTTGTTTGGCGCCGACGCCTGCTCCCTTTTCTCGGATCTTCTTCCAAGTTGCCGGCCTTCTTTGTGAAGTACTTGGTCATGTCGAAGCCGTAAGGACGAAGATCGGAGATTGCGTGCAAGCCTCTTTTGTTATCTCGTGGAGCGTTTTCGTGCAGCTCTCGCTTGTCCTCCGCAATGTGTTCGGGAGTAGGAGAGTATCCTGTGCCGTGCAGTGGTATTCTCGTTCTTTGATATTGATGATCCGTTGAGCGCCCCGACGGCGTTTCCCAAACCGAGCCCCGGATGTAGTTCATGTGCTTCATCATTTTCATCGGGGAGGGATCTTGTCCCAAATCAAAGGCAGTCTATGTGGCACACTTGGGCCTTCGGGCTTTCGATGGTGAACCCCGTTAGCATCATGCCATCATCGTCGGGTTTGATTTCTAAGACCGGGACGCCGTTTGTTTCGGGTCCTTTCGTTGACTATGCTATCACCGTAGATGATGGTAAGATCCGTTCCTTGGACGAACTTTACGCACCGATGAAGAGTGGATGCCACCCCATTGATCCGGTGTAGCCAAGGGCGTCCCAAAATGGCAAAGTGAATGTGATTGGGATGTCGATGACTTGGAAACTGTCTGGGACCATTTGTTTTCCAAACCACAGTTCAAGGTGGCTATTCCCAAGACTCGGGCGGGATGTCGAGTCGTATGCCTTGATTGCTCGAGTCGAGGGTTTTAGATCGCTTGCTTTGATCCCTAGCAAATCCATCATTTTGGCCGGAAGGACGTTCATGGATGATCCCCCATCTACCAACACCCGAGGGAGACGGCGCCGTCCGCTTGAACCGTTATGTAGAGAGGCTCGTTGTGGTCGCCCCAAATTTTGGAAGATCGAGCTCGTGAAGGTGATGATATTGCCGTAATTGACGTTGCCAATCATCCGAACCGCTTCATCGTGTGTCACCGTGATGGGAACCATGGTCCGGGCCGTGCTTTCTTCCAACTTGAGCTTGTGCGGTAAGATGAAGTGAGTAAGGACCAGAGCGAGATGTTAGCCTCGAGTGCGCTTGAGCCGTGTCAAGACAGATCTTCAACCTTCGGGGTCCAAGGTTTCGCCTTCTTTGGCGTAGGGCCCTTTTCACCCGTGGCTCGTGTAATGGCCGGCCTTTGTCCGTCCGTGGAGGATTCACCGGGATTTGACCGAACGTGTCGTAACATTCACCTGACTTATGGTTTTGCTTGTCTCTCCTATTTCGTAGCTGGGAGGAGCCTCGATTGGCGTAAGGCCGCATCGCGCATTTCAATTCGTTCACCGTCATAGCCTTTACCGAAGCATCAATAGTGGCTTTGAGATCTTCCCAAGACAGGGGTTGGATTATCCGGACCTTCGGGCCTTCGGTGGCGGTGCGAAGCTCGTCCCACTGATCATGGAGCAAACATTGCCGTGGCCCCGTGCGTAACTAGGCCGGGAGATTTGGCCGGAGTAGATGACATAGTAGTCAAACTTTCCCGAGGGTTCTCCAAGGGTTCCGACCGTGGGATCACCGGATTCATACCTCTTTTTCGCTTTTTGTTGAGAAGATAGCTTCTTCTTTCGTCGAGGACGGCCCTCGCTTCATCGCATCCCGGAATTCCATTTCCGCACAAGCACCGCAATCGCAGACGTCCCACCGATGTGTTCGTTGTTCGGCGGTGGTACCGGGACCTCGTGAGGCCGGATGGGCAAGCTTTCCTCTCGGAAGGTCTTGTGGCCTTACGTCATAACCGCATGGCTCGTACGAGGGTAACAAAGTTGACTTCTCGGGAGACAATGAGAGATGTTAGAGGCCGTAGGAGAGCCATGGCTTGGGAAGCCCTGTAGTTTGGGTGGCTAAGGTTCCGAAGTGGTGCATGGCACCTTCGATCCAGTGCTTGTTGCTCACCTTGACGTTTCTCAATAGCCATGAGGACCCGCCAAACTTCTTCCAATGTTGGGAAATTTCTGGGGGTAAGGTCCCGTTCTCATCGTTGTTATCCACCGACTTGGCCACGGGAATCGACGGACCGTCCCGGTGACAGAGCTGGGAAGGAGGTAGGACCTTGCCGTTTTGACACCGGGAGACGGGTTCCCGGTACTCTCGACCACTCTCTGTTAGCTGGAGGGGGTGACGGGCAAGGTTTAGACACGGGAATGGCCTAACGGGATAAAAGGGAAAAGCTCACGTGGCATGCGGTTTCCGTTTCTTTTATTTTTTGATTTTTTTTGTTGTTTTAATTTACTTAAAACATGTTTTCTCGTAATCCTAGGTAGGTTGGAAAAGATTGCTCTTCTTTTTCGCAACTATGCTAGATCCCGGGTCAGCTGGAGACCATCTCGCGCGGCTATAAGCCCCTCGTTTTGCACCCGTATTTCGACATCCCAGGTGGACAGCCTCTGTGCGAGGGTCCTATAGTGCAAGCGGTTTCCACCGGCCTAAAAGAAAATCGAACCTAAGGACCGAGCCTCGTCATGTTCGTTTTGGATGCGTTAGCCATGTGAATAGTGAACCGAGCCGGCCACCGAGTCAAGATCGTGTCAAGAGTTCGGCATGACCTTCTCTTGCCTTGCTTGCGCAAGGGATCCGTGACGTTAGGCGTTGGCCGGGTCATATCGTCATGGCCGACGTATCAAAGGCGTGATGACATGGTGTCACGCGAGCATGGATGTATATCCGGACGGAACATCGTTCGGGTGTAGCTTCGAAATCAAGATCAGTCAAGATTTTAGCATGACCTTTCATCGCTTTGCTTGCGCAAGGGATCTTGAGTTCCGAGCCTTGACTCGTAAAATGGCCGGCATGGTATATGTATCCAGCCGTATGACACCTGACCGGGTAAAAACCAACCGAGTCCGGACAGAGTGTGACTCAAGACTCAAACGTGTGGTTGACGCCGCTAGGATGGGATGTTTGGAATGATCCCGTGCGCGTCCAAGAGGCCTAGGAAGACCTAACGGATCGCAACCGAGACCACTCCGGTTGAGGGTTGTAGTGTGCAAGTGTATCCGAGGCAAAGAGCAGGCGTAGCGTGCGGTGTAACCGAGGCAAGAAGGAGTAGAGTGCGGTGTAACCGAGGCAAAGAAGGCGCGTAGTGTGCGGTCTCTAAAATTCTTTTTCCGAGTAAAACAAGTTTTTGAAGAATTTTAAATGTATGCACGTATGTATATTGATGCATTTTTTTTTGTATTTTTATTTTTTTTGTAAAATAAAACGAAGCACGTGCACACACACACAACAGCTTAAAGGAAGGGGTAAAATGAAAGTTTGACCCTCATCATCGTTTTTAAAAATCTTTTGTTTTGTTTAAAAGTTTTTAAAACAAAATTTCCCCAGCGGCGTCGCCAACTGAAATTACCCGAATCCGAGAGGCAGCGCAATCGCGCCCCGGCATCTGGCATCTTTCACGTTGGCGCGATGTGTCTCGCCGTTTTTGTTTTGTAGAGTCGCCACGCCATTTTTATTAAGCCCAAAACATTGAAAAGGGCATCGCCTTTAAAGATAATTTTAAACCGTTTTTGTGTGATGAGATTTTGAGTTCGGAGGTCGATGACTCCCTAGGAAGAGAATATTAGAATATTAGAGCTCACCCGAGTAGCCTCGTAAAACGAGTCTTTCTGGATACCCCTAATATCCTTTAAATGTCAGGTGTGTGTGTGTGTGCTTTTAAAAATGCATGTCAGATCGGATGTCTACATTGTATGCTATGTATGGAAATGTATTGAAATAGTATAGGAAGGAAGCCTTACCAATGTTGGTTCGTGTCTGCCTTCCGCCGGGGAATAGTGTTTGAGGCTCGGAGTAGCTGCTCCTGCACGGATCGGGATTGCTTCGGGAGATGCCGGTTGTCCGCGGACGCAGTTTCTGCGTGAGTTGAGGCTGCAGGCCGCGTTCGGCGCAGGTTCGGCGTGCGTGGGGATCGTCTGGGATCACTCGGCGCAGGTTCGGCGTGCGTTGGGTGGCAAGTGGAGTCACTCGGCAGCAGTTTCGGCGTGGCCTGGGATCGCCGGTTTGACTCGGAAAGAGCCGGACACCGTGGAAAGACTGTGCAAGGCCTCTGAGTACCACGAGGGGCCTCGCAGTACCTCGAGAGTGCCTCTGGCAGCGCGGGAGCGTCTCTGGGAGCGCTGGAGGCTTCTGAGCACCACAAGGGAGCTCTAAGGCCTCGAAGGATCCGAAAGGGGCCGGGAATGCCTCGAAAGGACTTAGAGGGGAAGCCGAAGGCCTAGGGAGGAAGAGAGAAGTGGGAGGTGTGTGAAAATGAGGAGGGGGAGCCCTCTATTTATAGTGCCAGATTTGGTGCAAAGAGGTCCGTACGGACCTCCCTCGGTAATCCAGCTTTTTGGTTTTCCTCGATTTGAGGGAATCTCGATGATGGAGGAATATTTGCAATTATGGTGTCCCCGAGCAATAAGGTCCGTACGACCATCTTGCATGCAAAGAGGTCCGTACGACCAACTCTCGCAGGGAGTAATCATTTTCCCGGATTTGAGGGAATATTGTGGACTTTAAGGAGATTCAAGAATTATGACAACAAAGAGGTCCGTACGGACCAATATTGCTTTCCCAATTTCCCGAAAATTCCCGAAAGGTCCTTTTGTCCCTTTTTATCCTGCAAAGGCTCCTCCCTTGGTTTGGTTGGGGGTTTAGAGAGGGTTTTGAGTGAGAGGGGTCGCCGAGACCGCTGTTGATGAGTCTCGCGGTGTTTCCCGTGTGTGAAAGTGGTGTGATCCAGATTGGGGTACTTACAGATGGGTGGCTCGCGTTCTCTTCAGTCTGTTTTGTTAGACTTTTTCTTGCTTTTTCTTGCGCCATGGTGACGGCGTATGCCACGTTGAATAAGTCTCGAATTAGACTTGGCCTCTCGGTTGAGAGTTCATATATCAATTGTCCGAATCTGTTCGGAGTTGAAGCGTACGATCACCTCCCCGTCGGTCAGGCTTTCTTCTACTTGGTCTCGCTATGGCTCGAACCCGTTGTAATAGTTCAGTAGTAGTTTCATTCTTCTCTTGCTCGATGTTAGCAAGGTCTGGTCAATCTCTTTTTCCTCCTCCCTTCCGTGGTAAAGTGGTCTAGGAACATCCTCCTCATGCCTCTCCTATCGATGCATCCTTTTTAAGCTCACGGAACCAGTCGTGGTCGGTTTTCTTGAGAAGGTGCTCGCGAAAGCTTTACAGAGCATGTCATCGGCCTTAGCTGAGGGAGAGCCATAGTAGACTCAAAACTTTGCACGTGGTCCCATGCATCAATGGCTCCAACATATTTATCAAAATTTGGGACCTTAAAGAGAGGATTAGGTGGTACATTTGTTATTCTCTCGAGAGAAGGGACGAGTGGACCGCTTGTCATCATCTTCTTTCATCCTTCTTCCCCATTTCCATGTCGTCAATTCTCTTTTCAAGAGTTGCCATTCTTTAGCCTCAATCCCTCTCTCAAAGGCCGGAATGAGTGCTTCGGTGGGAACCGCAATGGGACCTTTCCCCCGCTGGGTGACCATTCACTCCTACCTGTGTTGTCCTTCATCACCTTGGTGATTGCTTACTCATCCTGGAAGGCGCTTTATCCCTCCTCGGCTCCAACTCAGCGGCCGAGGAACATCCCGTACGGGTTGAGGGCTCGGCCTTACGTGAGTTCCTGGGACGAGGGAGTTATGCCGAGGGGGATGACCATGACGAGATGATAGGTTAAGACGAGGAGTAGATAAACGTCGTGCCAGCCGAGCCTCGCTCTTAATTCGGCAAAATTTACCTCCCCGCTCCTTCCGAATTTATGTGGCTTCGAGGTCTACCACGGTCTTCTCGTTCTCATGATTGTTGGGCCGAGGACGAGGAGCGTCTCTCGAGGTTCCGCTATGACGGTATAGTAGGATCAAGGGAGGGGGATCTTGGCCACGAGGAGGACTCCTCCGGGCTACCTCGCCTCTCACCCCGAGTGTCCCTTCCACGAGATTCTCCTCGATCTCGAAGGCCTTGGCGAACTCGGCCATGCTATTTTCAGGATCCAATTGCAATAAGTCATGTTGAGTCCCATAGATATGTTGCAATGTCTCCATTTGATGGTGCAATAATATACGTCGGTCGGCAGGCTGGGTGTTCTCAGCTCGTCCAACTTCGACGTTCCTCGTCGTCTTCTTGCTCCTTCGTTTCCCTCGTGGACGAGTATGACGAGGGGGGGTTGGTACATGCCTCCCCGATAGCTGGCTGTCACATAGAACGGAGAGTCATGTCGAGGGGTGGTATCCCGTCATTGAGAGTTGGAGGACGTGGTAGCTCGGCATTAGGCGGTATCCCATCTACGTGAGTCTGCTCCTCGTTAGTAAGACTTGCAAAGGCTCCGTCTTCCTTGAAAACTAAGAATTGTGGTGCAAGAATTCACTTATCACATATTCACACAAAATTGCAAACAGTACCAAAAATTCCCAAGAAACAAACTTTGCCACTCAACCTGATTCTGCCAAACATCAATTCCGACCAAACTTGCAAATTTCGATCAAAAATGATTTTTACTGTGCGAGTAATTAAACGAAATTTCCAAAGAATTTGAAGAATTCGCCGAAAACAAACAGTACCAAAACGGAATGTTGATTTAGGGCCAAAACAAGGTTTATTTGGCGGAAAATAGGTCTCAAGCGAGCGGATTTTCAAAGTTAATCAATGGGTCTTTGACTCGATTCTCAAGAATGGAACCAAACTTGGGATGCCAAAAAGTCGAATCACTGCAAATCCAAGTGATAGGTTGTACTCCGGCGATTTAATAGCCCGAAAATAAGACAAAACGTATAAAACCTCTCGTCTAACAAGAAATTCATAATGCCGTACCTTGTTCGAAAGCTATTTTAGAAATATCATCCGGCTTGATTTTCAACTCGATGGTATCCGCTACGCAAGTCCAACTTGGAATATATAACTAACCTGGGAGTTGATCAAATAAATCATCAATGTGAGGAAGAGGATATTTATTCTTAATAGTAGCTTGATTCAAGAATCTGTAATCAATACACAATCGCAATGTACCATACTTCTTCCTAACAAACAGACCGGTGCTCCCTGTGGTGACACACTGGGACGAATAAAACCTCTCGGTCTAACAACTCCCGCAACCGAATTTCAACTCTTTTAACTCAAATGGAGCCATTCAGAGGTGCTTAGAAATTGGTGCAAGACCCGACAATAAGTCAATACAAAATTCCACC